>ML058336.1:600000-850760 GCA_003013855.2 Liriodendron chinense | reverse complement strand
AATAAAGTTATGTTTAAAAAATAAGATAGAGCTAAATTTTTTGTGGTCCATAATGCTATCAAGAGTGAACATTCTATGATATAAGAAAATATATGTTTTTGGACCTTTACACCTTGGATTAAGCTGATTTATATGTTGTTCTTAGATCAAGGTCCCTAAATTAAGATGTATGGTATGGATGTGTATGAGTTTTATTAGATTGTCACATGGAGAGGTACCACATTCTCCCTATCTCTCTCCTTATCCACCCTAAGCCAAAATCGCACCTGTAGTTGGGTAAATGGGTAGCATGCTAACACACAATGCTCTTTAATTTGATTTAAAAAAACATTTTTTTAAATAAACATGTGTGAGTGTGTGTTATAAGTGGGTCCCACATAGGGGTGATGTGCAAGATCTAGACCACTCAAAAGGTACCGGATGTGTGGCTTTATGAAGAAAAATATGTTTTGGTCTTGAAAAGTGGGCTCCATCTGTCATGATTGACAGTGCAATTGAAGTTCCAGTGGTAAAAAATCACGTTACAGTCATGGGCATGGCCCTCATCTCATAATTATTCTATTATGTTTGAAATTTCTTCTAGGGAGGTCTTCCACGATCGACTATGCAATGTGTAATGCAATGAATGATTTTATGTTTCACCATTCCTTAACTGTTTATAGATACCTGTCTCTTTCAGAGTATACATATGTAAATTTAACGTACAAAATTATCAAAATTCAAGCATCTAGTCATATGAGCATACATTAATAAATTAGCATGTGAACATATTAGCAAAATTAAATGACATGGCGTTAGCACATCAACCAAGTAACCACATTCAAATTGAACTATGTTAATTCCAATGAAAATGACACACAAATCCATAGAGGTCAGTGGATCCCTAACTGTGGGGCCCACTATGATGTATGTGCCTTACATCACTTTGTCCATCCATTGTGAAAGCTGATTATAGGGTATGATTCCAAAAAATGAAGTAGATCCAAATCTTAGGTCGACCATACCATAGGAAACAGTAGTGATTGAATCTCCACCATTAAAAACTTCATGGGGGCCACGGAATGTTTATTTGCCATCCAACCTTTGATAAGGTCAAAAGGACCTAGATGAAGAGACCACACAATATTAGCTTGATCCAAAACTTTGGTGGCCTACGAGAAGATTTTAATGGTTGATTACTACTATTTCCTGTATTATGGTCCATCTAAGATTTAGATCTGCATCAGTTTTTGGATCAGGACCTAAAATGAGTTTTCAAAAAGGATGGATGGCATGGATAAAAGACACATACATCACAATGGCCCCAGTCAGTGATCACTAGGATCTTCGAAGTGGTGCCCTGCATTTACCTTACTACAGCAAACACTAGACTTAGAAAAAGTCAGATGGACCACACCAAAGAGAAAAATTGTGAAATTATGTCAAAGCCCCTATGTTCATGCATTATAGCTCGCTGAGTTTGGGCTCTGGGACATGGTGGGGTACTGCCCCCACCGGACAGGGGCTCTAAGGGGCCAACATGATGTATACGTTTTATCCGCACCATCCATTCATTTTTTTCATATTATTTTAGGGTATAAGCCCAAAAATGAGGTAGATCATGTTACAAGGAGTGATGATAATGACACCCACCGTTGAAACCTTCCTAGCGCCTACCGTGATGGTTAATTTCCATCCAACCTGTTCATAAGGTCACATAGAACTGGATGAAGGGAAAACACAAATATCAGCTTGATACAAACTTTTGTGTTCCCTAAAAGTTTTCAACAGTACTTAAATGTTTAATCCCCGTTGTGTGATCAACTTGAGCCTTAGAATTACCTATTTTCGAGCTTTTACCCTAAAATGATATGGCAAAATGGATGAACGGTGTGGATATCCATCAATAATGTGGGCCCTCAGAGCCCCCATCCGTTCCTTTTGAGGGCAACATGGACCTATTAGCTGCATAAAATAGATGTTGTAGAAAATTCCGGTGCTTTGAATCGACTGGTTTGGACAGCCCTCCTCCACCATACCTTATGCCACGTGTTGGTTGAAAGTCACATTATCATGTCATGATAGAGACATTTCTTTTATCATTTCCAAGTCCAAGCCTCCATGAGATTAGGGAATCACTTATTTCTCACTCGTTTTGACGAAATTCCAAACGAGAAGAAATCAGAAATTCTAGAAGACGGCAATTCTATTCAATGGGGAGATTAATCAAGTGCTTCTAATTGCATTAATTGAGGCACTTGGATGTCAAATTAGCGATCAAGGCCGTTGTTAGGCCCAAAATACATTTCATAAGCTACCACAGAAAAATGCCAACCGGCCAACTTCATCAATCATGTATGCTAATTTAAAAACTCCACAAATCGACTCACCAGTATTGTGGGTTCGACTCAAAGACTCCGATCAAACCCCTTTACTATAGTTTAAAAACCCAAAAGCTTAAGTCGACCTGATGGCTCAGGCAAGTAATTGGACTGTAGATAAAAAATCCAAAAGCTTGACTTGACTCACCGGTCATGCTGGCCCGAAAAGTCTAGCAAGTAATTGATATTATAATAATGAAGATTAAGAGAGATGCTCACACACAACTAAATAGTTATATGTCCAACTAGTTGGTATGTGGGGCTATCATGGTGTTTGTATGATATCTCGTCCATCTAGTAAGATTGTCTCATCTTTAAATGTAATGCCCCACAAACCTGGTCGTTCCAATGTTGTCTGACTTGAATAGTAGCCAACCACTTCCATCAAGTGTGCCATCTCATGTTTGGTCTCAGCTCCAAACATAACACTAATCATTATATTTGGAACATCTCTTCACCCTGTTGAGAAGCGTAGGAGGAACCGATTGAATGTGAGTTATGAATCACCATCGGCCTCACAAAGAACTAAGGTGGGTTACCCATTCCCACTCTTTTTATCTGAACTTTATTAAGTTTTGAACATATCTAACTATTGGTTTCCATGGTAAACATGGGCCAAGACAACTGATGAACAGTTTGAATTTTTTGCACATTGTACCCCTAACTAATGGACACAAGGATTTGACTTGGGCTTATATAATTGAGGCTCGTTTTTCAATCCGGCTAGGTTTGAACCATGTACAACAGCCTATTAGTATGAAGTCCTGCCGGCCGACTCCATTAACGTTTAAATGGCAATTTTGTAATAAACAAAATATGTAAAAGCCTCATTGGACAACCCAATTTTCGGGTGGGTCTGCCCGAGGACGGCTTGGATACCCTACATGTGTGTCAACTTGGCAAGTGTTGGTACAAGGAAAGGAGATTAACTGAATAACAACACTAATATACCATTAAATCCAAAGGCACACATGAAATTGTATACAAAATCCGGACCGTTCATCAGGTAGGCCCTACCGTATATGTTTTTGATCGGAACATCCCATCTTTGGATTGGTGGCCCATGGACAGACACAAGAAGGTAAAACTAACCGAACGATCCATGTTAAATTGGCTAGAATCTTCTAATCAGGTGTGGGAATTTGAGCAGCGTACCACCCCGGTGGGCCCACATGACACATTTTATGGCATGCCACGTGTACAAATCTGACCCGTTTGATTTGTAACAATAGACTAATTGGATGCAAGAGTTTTGCAGATTCCAGCGCGTGTAGAGCCGCATCCATCCAAACATAGGCACATTTGTGCTTAGACCTAAGCTTCCCAGGTGGGCAGTGGTTCTGTGGCCTGACCATGATACATGTGTTTTATCCACACCGTCCATTCATTTTTCCGGATCATTTTAGGTCTTGAGCCCAAAATCTAAGGCAGATCTAAATCACAGATGGACCACACCATAAGAAAGCAGTAGTGATTGAATGTTCACCATTAAAATCCTCTTAGAGCCCAATGTAATATTTATTTGACATCCAATCTTTTGATTAGGTCATAAAAACGTGGATGAAATGAAAAAACAAATATCAGCTTGATCCAAAACTTCTGTAGCCCCAAGAAGTTTTAATGGTGAGTGTTCAATCAACATTCTTTCTTGCTATGTTGTCTGCTTGAGATCAATATCTACCTAATTTTTTGGACAATGCCATAAAATGATCTGTAAAAATGGATGGACGGCATGGATGAAGCACATACATCATGGTGGGCCCAAAGAGCACCGACCATAGCCGTTGCCAGTGGAAGGGTCACTAGCCAATCCGACCATAGCTCCCTTGTGATTAGAAGTTGTAAACGAGTGGTGGAAAAGGCATAAGAAATGTACTAATTTCTGGCCACAATTGAGGGGTGGAAAAAGGTTTGGACAGCCCTTATCTACCCTACCTTATTCCACGTGTAAGGTTGAAAGTTGCATTATCATTATAGAGACGTTTCTCTTATCGTGTAAGGAATCAGTCATTGAAACTTGAAGATATCAAAGTTATAGAAGAGGGTAAATCAAGTGGTTCTGGTTGGATCGGGACACGTGGACAGGAAAATTCGTGGATCAAGGCCGTTCATTGGGCTGAGAATACATTTCATAGGCTACCACAGAAAAATACCGATCAGTCCACCTCATCAATCATACTTTAAAAACGCCACAACTTGACTTGACTCGCAGGTCTAGCTGGTTCGACTCAAAGACTCGGACAAGCACTTGGACTATATATAGTTTAAAAACCCGAAAGCTTGACTTTACTCACCGGTCAAGTAGCGTCGACTCGATTACTCAGGAAAGTTTTTTATTATGGTCTAAAAACCCATAAGCTTGACTTGACTCGCCGGTCTAGCTGGTTCGACTCAGAGACTCGGACAAGAACTTGACTATAGTTTAAAAACCCAAAAGCTCGACTCTACTCACCGGTCAAGTAATGTCGACTTCATAACTCAGGAAAGTTTTTTTTTTATTATAGTTTAAAACGCCACAACTCGCCTCGACTTGCCGGTCTGGCTGGTTCGACTCAAAGACTCGGACAAGCACAGTTTAAAAACCCAAAAGCTCGTCTTTACTCAACGGTCAAGTAGCGTCGACTCAATAACTCAGGAAATTCTTGATCATAGTTTAAAATCCCATAAGCTTGACTCGACTCGCTTGTCTGGCTGGTTTGACTCATAGACTCGGACAAGCACTTGACTATAGTTTAAAAACCCAAAAGCTCGACTTTATGCGTCGACTCGATAACACAGGAAAGTTCTTGATTATAGTTTAAAAACCCAAAAAGCTTGAGTCGACTCGCCGGTCAAGCTGGGTCGAAATGTCTAACAAGTACTTGATATTTATGGTCATGAAAAATTAACAAGTGAAAATGGGATGCCCCACAAATCAGGTTACAATCCAAGGTTGCCTAACTTGAGCAGTGGCCTTGGCTCCTAACATAACACTAATCCATCATTCAAGTGGGCCTCACTGTAGAAAATTGTATAAAATCATGTCTAAAATTTCTAAGTTCGTGCAGTATGGCCAATCTGTATTTCAGAATAGCATGATATTTGGAACATTCCTTCCCCCTGAGGAGAAGATGGGAGATATGAATCACGGTGGGCCCCACAAAGAACTAATGGTGGACAGCCCATCGCAACTCTACCCTATGATGAGCTCCACCAGGTTTTGGACCTGGCTAACCAATGGTTTTCATGGTAAACATGGCCCAGCAATCCTGATGGACAGCTTGAATTTCTTGCACGTTGTCCCCCACCTGAGTTCAGCTACCTGAGTCAAGCTAGCGCACTTCTTGCCGAATCGTGGGTTTGGTTGCACCAAATATCATGAAATAAATAGTATAATTTCTTGCAAATTAAATTTGATGATATCTTATGAGATGCAACCAAAACACCTAAAATAGAGAAAAACAATGACGTTGTCAGTGTCGGTGTAGGTTTCCCAGTTTTGAGTCATCCAGTCTTCTGCTGTGAAGGATGTGGTGCCAAGAGAATCGGCCGAGTCTGAGTCGACTTGACTCACACTCATCATTGGGTTTCCTAGTGAATTGGTTTGCTTCCAATTTTTAGAATGGGTGTTCAAGATTATTTATATTAAAATAGATCCCAGTTTGATCCCTTTTTTTTTTTTTTTTTTTATGAAAAAGGGAGTTATTTGATAGTCTGACTGATGCTTGATACACGGGCACTTATAAATTATACACATCGCATGCGTTAACTCAAATTAAATTGAAAAAAATTGAGAATTCGTTGTTGCTAAGTTAGAATTCCAAAATCAGATTGGCCAAACAATCGTAACCTTAGATTTAGAGCTGTAAATTGGCTGGGCTGACCATAGAGGATTCAGACCTGGCCCACTTCAAGCTGGGCTGGCCATAGAGATTTCAGGCCTGGTCTGCATCAAGCTGAGCTTGGGCTAGAAGATCAGGCCCAATGGGAAACTTGGGCTAATCATTAAGACCCATTTCTCGATCAGGGTAGGTTTACACCATGTGCAACAGCCCGTTAGCCTGCTCGAGGCCTACTTGGCTCAGCCTATTAAGGTATGCAATGGCAATTTTGTAACAAACACATTGCATGAAAATCCTCAATCACCCTTTATTTTGGTGCTAAAACCCACCACTCTGTCTCTGCGCCATCCCTCGAGCTAAAGCTCGGAACAAACATTTCCAGATGGACTTCTGCTGTACTATTTTAGCTCTTCACAGCCCTGGTCTGTCTTGAGCAATGCCGGCCGTGCTTGGACTAGATTGCATTGGACCCCATTCCCAATTTAGGGTATACTGAAGGGTCGTTTGGATGCAGGTAATGTTTGGACCACACCGTACATCCATTCAGAGAGACCATTCACCGTGATGTGTATGTTAAAAGTGACTTTTGCTAAGGACAAATTTTCTGAGTAAAAGTGAGAATTATCAACCAACTTTCCTCGGTATCTGAGGGCTTTTACTGATGATTTATTTTCCTTAGTTAAACTAAATTAAAACTATTGTATTTTTAGCTACGAAATAACTTTCCATTTATCGATGCAATTTAAATTTCGTCGTCATTTATAACTTTTTACTAAGAAAAAGTTTCGTATGTAAAGGCTCCTGTTAATCGAGAAAAATAATCCTCGGTAAAATTCCTACTTACCCAAGAAATGTGCATTTCGTTGGTGATTTACTCTTGTACTGAGGAAGTTTCTCTTTGGAAAAAATTTTACTTTTACCCAGGAAAAATTTCCTCGGTAAAATGGACAATCACCAACGAAATTACAAATCTTGGGTAATTGGAGCCTTTAACCAGGAATATGTTTCTCGGTGAAAGTAAGCTAAAACCTAATCTTTTAGGCCACGAAATAATTCTATCCCGTAACCTAGAAAAGTTTAATGTTCGACTGATAGTTATCCCGTTTAACCAGAAAGTTTCCTTGGTAAAAGCAAATGAGTAGTTGACTTTATGTTTCGGCGGTAAAAACATACTAGTAGTACCCCGGAAATTTGTTTCCTTGGTAAAAATTTCCTAGGTAAAGGTGACTTTTCATTGTAGTGGCCCGATCTGTTGACACACATTTACCTGTGTTTTAAAGCGTAATTATCAAATGATTTGTATTTGTAACGTCCCTTATTTATCAAAATCAATACACAATCAATTACATAATCAAATAAAATGGGGCTTTGGCCATTTAGGGGGCATTTATGGTAAGTTACTTGAGCTATTTATGCCATAAGTAGCTTATCTTAATTTCTACTTATTAAACTAACAGAATTGAATCACTTTGAATAAAAAAGTTACTTATAAGTGATTATAAACCAAACTTATCTACGCTGTGTAGGTAGGAAAAGTAACTTTTTTGTGGCATTCAAACGGGCGGATTGTCTGATTGTTCTTTTTCTCAAACAAGTGACCACTGAATGGAGGTAATTAGGATTGCTTAACCAATATGAGCGGACCGGCCTACGGTTCACAATAGGAGATACATGTGAGCCCGACCTGATGAGTGGACGGTCCTGATCCTTTTGGCAAGGTTATCTGCATGCTGGGTGCCCCAGCATGGTTTGATATCCCACACGTGAGTCAAATTGGCGAGTGTTGTATATCGATACCGTCAATCCATTTTTTCAACTATTTTATGGCCTGGGCTAAAAATGAAGCGGATGCAAATTTCAGGTGGGCCACACCACAGGAAACAGTGGTAATTGAATGCCCATCATTAAAAACATTTAGGGCTCCCTGTTAATGTTTATTTGTCATCCAACCTGTTGATGAGATCACACCAAGCTGTATGAAGGGAAAACACAAGTATCAGCTACAGCCTATTTTTTGTGGCCCAAGAAGTTTTTAATGGTGGGTGTTCAATCCCAACTAACTATTTTCTAACCGTTGGATCCACCGTGAGATTACCTTATGCAAAAATCAGTCACATGCATTTATTGAGATAATGGCACTTGTATTTTGTAATTTTTTGGTGGTTATGCATTGTTTTCTATAGTGTGGCCCATATGATGAGTGGATGGGCCTGATTTTTACACAAGTTGATCCTTATAGATGGATCCAATCCATTGGAAGGGTTGGATGAAGCATTCACTTACCACGTTGAATGTTACACGGTTGGTGGACCCATAACTTTTTCCATCCAATGGCTTTTAAAATCGATGTGTTGACTTTGGTGCTGGTGCACGACTGCGTGGAATTACAATAACAAGAAAAATTTTAGGATGAGGCCGGGTCCAATAAAAAGCCTTCTAAGCATAACCTACCATGCGAAGTGTTGTTCACAAGATCCAATCCGTCCATCATGTTCATCACCTAATGTTTCTGTTGGATTCTAGAAAAAGACCCACCCAAAAGTTATGTGGGCCACACAATAGCGGACGGTTGAGCTAGGAAATCTCACCATTGAAAACCTTTTTAGATAGTGTGGACACACGGAGGGGCGTGATAAGGCTGTTCGGGTAAATATCTTGAGCCCACAAGGCCTTCGAGAATCCTCAACCAGCCGTTCGGGTAATAATCTTGAGCCCACAAGGCCTTCGAGAATCCTCAACCAGGCTTCTCTAAGTCCATGAGGGAAAGAGGAGAGAATAGAAATAAATTCATAATAATTGTTTAAATAAGAAACTAAACCTTAGAAAAAAAATTGTATTAGAGTCCAACTCAAACTCAAACTCTTAAAAGCACGACTTACTATAGATAGCTTGGTAGATCGACCTACCCCAGAATCATATATTATGTAGACCCGTACCCTTATTTGCCCTCCGTACGTTTAATTTCCGGTGCCAGGTAAGTCCCGGACGATCAGATTAGCGAGCCTTGATCGCGACCCCTCTTTTAGTACCGCATCGACCCAAGACCTATACCCCAGCGACCGCGTAGGCGCTGCGATTCCAACGCCGTGCGGCACGCCCCATTACGATACCCGGTGTGAAAGTTATGTACAATCGCGTAATCCGAGGTAGGGCCGCACAACGCGCGGGTGGCGTGGGCCCCACTTGCACAAATCCCAAGATCATGTCAAATCAATCAAATCCATCACCATCACTCTACCCATACCCCTACTCTACACACCCCATACCACCCATCCCTCTCTCTCCTCCCAAAGTCAACCCTCACCCATACCTCACATGCACCATCATCACCCCCCCCCCCCCCCCCCCCCCCCCCCCCCCCCCCCTCATGATCCCTCCCTCTCTCTCTCTCTCTCTGCCCCTCTCCCCCCCCATACAAGTGCATACGTAGGGGGAGAGGAGAGCTCCTTTCAAAATTCAAGAGATTTGAGAGAGAGAGAGGAGAGAGAAAGAAAGAGAAAGATTTGAGAGAAAGAGAAAGATTTGAGAGGAAGTAGAGAGAGATTAGAGAGATTGAGGGTGTAGATCCAAGCTTGGAGGGCCCCAACCATCATTCGGACTGTCCAGATCGTCCGATCGTCAACCCGATCCAATCCACCGTCCAACCATCCATCGAGGTGATTGCAAGGGGCATAAACCCCCCATTTTTCTTAATTTACTTCCTTTTCTTTGTTTTCTTTTGGGCCCACCTTGTGATGGACAGTTAGATGAATGGATTGGATCATCGATGAATGGGCCCCACCTTCTTATAATAATAATAATAATAATAATAATAATAGTAATAATAATAATAATAAATAAAAATTAAAAAAAAAACAAGAGGGAGAGGGTGCCGCTGGACAGACAGCGTCCAGAGGGCGCTGCTGCCCAGCAGCACGTGGGCTAAAAGCCCTTTTGGGCGTTGGGCAGGGTCCCCACTCGTGGGACCCACCTTGATGTATGAATTGATCCACACCATCCATCTGTTTCTCCATCCCATTTTAGGGCAGGGAGCCAAAAATGAAGTAGATCCAGATCTCAGGTGGACCACACCATTGAAAACAGTGGGGCTAATGAAGCCTACTGTTGAGACTTCTTGGGCCCACCGTGATGTTTGTGGACCACATCACCCACCCAATATTGGGCTTGCTGGGTCCCCAATGAGCTGGGGAACATGATGAAGGGGGTGGGTCGTCCCTAAGTGGGCCCCACTCGATGTAAACTATAAAATATAAAAAAAGAAAAAAAAGAAGACTGGACGCTGAACGTCCTCAGCGTCAGAGACGGACGGTTAGTGGGGTCCCACTCGTGGGACCCACCTTGATGTTTGTGTTCCATCCACGCCGTCCATCGGTTTTCCCAGATCATTTTAGGGCCAGGGCCAAAAGATGAAGCCGATCCAAATCTTAAGTGGACCGCACCACATAAAACAGTGGAAATAATGATTTCTACTGTCAGAAATCCTTTGGCCCACCTTAGTGTTTCTAAACTGATTTACATATCCAATATTGGGCTTGTTGGGTCCCCCATGAGATGGGGAACCTGATGAACGGAGTGGATCAGACCCATGTGGGCCCCACTCGAAGAAAAGCATGAATATAAAAAAAAAGAAGAAAAAGTAAAGAAGAGGCAGCGTCGCTGACACTGGTAGTACCAGCGTCCAGGACGTTGGCTCGTGCCAGCTGGTGGCCCACTCGTGGGTCCCACCATGATGCATGTGCTGTATCCACACCGTCCATCCTTTTGGGGAGATCATTTTAGGGCATGACCCCAAGATTGAGTCAGATCCAAGTCTCAAGGGGGCCCCACCACAGAAAACAGTAGGGACAGCGGCCCTACCGTTGAAACTTCTTATGGCCCACCATGATGTTTATCTGAGATCCAACTTGTTCATAAGTTCACACATGCATGGAAGAAGGAAAAACAAAAATATCAGCTTGATCGAAAACTTCTGTGGGCCCCACTTGGTGAGAGCAAAAAAAAAAAAGATAAATAAATAAAAAAAATAATTATAAAAAAAGGGGGCAGCTGGACAGACAGCGTCCAGGGGACGCTGCTGCCCAGCAGCCTTCTGGGCGTCACCCTATGGCCCCACTCGTTGGGCCCACCTAGAATGTATGTGCCTTTCCTATTCCGTCCATATGTTTTTCCCAGCTCATTTTAGTGGCTGAGCCCAAATTTTAAGCATATCCAAACGGTAAGTGGGCCATGCCATGGGACAACAGTGGGAATAATGATCCTCACCGTTGAAACCTTCCCAGTCCTACAATGATGTTTATTTGTCACCCAACCTTATTCATAAGTGGCTGGGCCCAAAATTTAAGCATATCCTAATGTCAAGTGGACCATGCCACAGTGGAAATGATGATCTTAAACGTTGAAACCTTTCTAGGTTCTACAGTGATGTTTATTTGCCATCCAACCGGTTCATAAGATCACATGGATATGGATGAAGGAGAAAACACAAATATCTGCTTGATTCAAAACTTATTGGGACTAGATGGGTACCACGCTGCCCAGCAGGTGGCCCACCCTATGGGTCCCAACGTGATGTATTGGTTAGCTCCACCATGATGTATCTGTTCTATTCATGCTGCCTATCTATTTTTCCATATTATTTTAGATACGGCCCCAACAATGAGGCAAATTCAGATGTTAGATGGACCACACCCGTAAGGAATAGTGGTCCTTGATGCCCATCATGATTCCTTCTTTAATATATATGATTTATCCATGCCGTACACACATTTTGTCAACTTACCTTGTATGTGCAGGCCCAAGTATGGGGCCAATGTGGTCTCAAGTGGGCTATGCCACGAAGACCTTTACATTTCCAATGGGACCCACAGTCCGGGGTCCCACTCTCTATATATATATTGGGCCTTTTAAGGCCAATGTTACATGATATGTTTGGTAACATGCTAGTATGATTAGCTTGATATGTCACACTGATAACATGCTTAGTATAATGAATACCATGCTCATTCATATGCCCATATGCATCATTTGTATGCCTGTTATGGATCATGATTAACCATAGCATATGCTAGTTGGCTTGTTATACTTAGGGGACCCGTGTGAGACAGGGTCGCCCCACATGATTGCGCAGTATGCGTAAGTTTAATGCATGATTTGGATTGTATGACTCATGCATTTCGCATTATGTATGTCACGATCGCTTTCACACCCTAGCAGCATCGGGGTGGTGGCCACCATAGTCACATCATGGTTGGCAGTATTGGACACCGGAAACTTGTTCTAGTACGTGGGCGTTATGGATGTCCTTGGGTGAAAGTCCCTAAACCCTGTGGTACCAGTAGGATGCTCCAACGTCGAGACCGAGTGGATAACATGAGCGCCCATGTGCCAAATACCAGTAGGCCGTGTCTCCCACTGTGTCGAGGTCGGTTGGAAAGGGGTGTGACCTTATCCGCCCGGGTGCAGTGGGCTGTAAGCTAGGTCGATTCTGACCAGCTCATGGAATGGGTCCGCTATCGGCGAGCCGGGTGGGCATTGGCATACCACTGACGAGGCGGATAGTGAGGTCTTTTCTACTCGCTTGGTTATGCGCGCGATGTGCGGCGGCCAGTATTAGAGTATACTAGACCCCGGTGATGTCCCAGATGAGAACTATTTTGATATGTGGATCAGTTGAGGATTGACATGTTTGCATTGCATCTCTAGCATGTAACACACGGCCATGTAGGCCCTTGCATCGCATAGCCTTGGGATGGCTGATAGCATTCATGAACTTAGTAACTTAGCCCTCTACTACTTTCGCTTACTCTGATATCTGTATACTTGTCATATGCATCAACGCGCACACACGCACTCTACTGAGCTTCGTAGGAAGCTCATGCGCGTTTGTTTACATTGCAGGTACTAGAGCATATCAGCAGCGTTGAGCGCGGTTCATGTACCTGATATTTTGGACTTCTGCTTCATGTTGTATTTCCCTTTCCAGTACGGTACTCAACAAACTTATTAGTGGATATTTGATGATGTTTTATGGTTTTGATTATGCTCCTGTACAAAAAAAATTTACCCTGAAAATCCTCCTGGTAGGATCCCAGGATCGAAAACTGGCACATGAGAGCTAGGAGCCGAGAATGGGGTACTAAGGAGGCTGTTGGCACCAAGGTCGGCGATCGGGAATTTAGTGAGCCCGATCCCCAGGTTTGGGGCGTGACATATTATATGTCCAGAAACTCATTACGGATTGCGAGATATGACTGTTTTACGGTCTTGATGATTCGGATCAATTCCGACCCCGACCGATCTTCTTTTGGTCCATCTAAACATGAAATAGTTGACGACCCGATCTACATCAGTGTGTGAGGGTCACATCCTCGTATGTGTTATAAAATGCACCCAAAAGATGCAGTAGACACTACGTGAAAAAGCACTAAATTCAACGGTTCACAACCATCAAATTTTGGGAAATTTGACCGTACGTGCAATAAAAAAACACCATCGTGGTACTATCCTTCAAATTCCAAATTCAACAGTTAGTAATAGTCACCTCATATTTGATAGCTTTTGACAATCAAACTTTTTCGACGGTTCACAGCGGTCAACTACTATAGAAACTCGACCTCTGAAGACCGTCGGGTTTTTACAAAATTCGACAGTTAAAAGTGATCGAAAAATATTTTTCGATGGTCCGAATCTACTATTCTGAGTTGTAAAATTATAGAATATTTTGACTGCTCAAGACCATTGAAAATAAATCAACAGTCTTAACTTGCCGTTTTGGGTAAAAATTATAGGAATTTCGATGGGTTAAAATCGTCGAGAATAATTCAATGTTTCAACTAGTTGTTCTAGGTAAAAATTATAGGAAATTTCGATGGTCCTGGACAATCGAAAAATAAATATGACGAGCAAAAATCGTTGAATTTATGTTTGTACAGAAAAAAAAAATTGTATTTCGTGGGGGCTGTGCCCCAATACATCCTGTAAACCTGTAAATTCATAAATAATGTAGAAAACTACAACATTTACATAACCAATACAACCACAATCCTTCACAACGAACACAATACAACCACAATCCTCCACAATCATATCACATAACCAATATATCCGGTAATATACAATTTAAGTAAACCTGTAATAGCTTGTAAGAATCATTGAATTTCTATTTGCACAGAAAAAATAACTTGTATTTAGTGGGGGCTGTGCCCCAATACATCCTGTAATCCTATAATATACATCTTGTAAACCTGTAATATACAATTCATAAATAATTCACAAAACCACAATATATAATACCAACACAATACAGCCACAATCTTCCACAACCACAATACATAATACCATCATAATACACTAATAATCCTCCAACATACAAACACAATCGTCTACAACCACCAAGTACTAACAATCCACCATAACCCACAAGTAACAACAATCCACCATAACTAGAGGTGGGCAATGATCCGGGTCAGGCTGAGTTAGGCCTGGTTTGGTCTGGCTTGTTTTTGTTCCACCACAGTTTTTAGATTGGCTCGGTTTGGGTTTCGTGCCAACCAATGCGGCTCGAGTTTGGTTGCTCCCAAAAAATTTGGTTCAAGTCGGGATCAGTTTGGTCGAAAAATTTCAATTGGGCTGGACAATTCTTCCCTAGAATTAGTAGTGTTAACATTGTGAACTCCTTCCTCATGCATAATGACAGGGGTAAATTATACGAGACAATCATAACTGGCCAACACTTGTACGAATTGTTCTTATTCCCAAATGAATTGAATTTATCTGTTGCATGTCCTAAGCAGACATTTCGTTTTCATTTTTTATCCACTTCTCTCCAACAAGTAGACTCCATCGGATGACGCATCAATGTGCTGCATCCAAATTTACTTGCCTCAACACGTCATCTCATCTTCTCGGCAATCCATGGTACATAATACATCTGTTTCAACCTCGTTGTTAGTGAAAAGTATCTCAAATTTTTTTTTAGGGATGAGTTTTTTTCTCGCCTTAATTTTACTAACAGACGGGTTTCCATATGCTTTTACCGCACTTTGAACAATTTTCCTTCTGTGCATGCTCTCTCCAATATAATATACAATCATTAGGACATGAATGAATAATTTAACACTTCATTCACAAATCCTTGATCATTTTCTTCGCACTGTAAGTATTATGTGGCATAGTATTCTCTAATGACAGTATCATTTTCATCAATCACAACAACTCGTCGAAACTCTTGTGGGACCACTAATGTCTACTCTTCATGCTCAATAACTCAATTGTAACCGACAATTTAGTATCCTTTACTCGACATGATAGATACAAGAGTTGTATATCATCTTTCATCAACTTTTCATACTGAATATCACCTGTCGAATCATCCAGAATATGGGAATGATATGTAGCATCTGCTGCAGAATCCTCTTCAATTTGACACTCATTTTCGTCAAAACATCCAAGTGCATCATTGACCATATCAATCATACTTGAAAGGAAATCTCCAATACGATCAGTAATAGACAACTAGCCCTAACAGTTCCATAACTTTGACCCTATTATTCATCGTGGAATATCCATGTCATATAAGACATATTAATACATTTACAGATTAAATGTTCTGAAATTACGCTTGTTCTTTTTCTCGGTGCATGAACATTACGACATTTCGTACAAGGACAATAAATAGCCGTCATCCCCTACAATCTTAGAATTTGTTTTTAAATATCTAATGAATGTCAATATACTTAATAAGTAGGCATGTGGATCTACATATGTACATCAAGGTGGGCCCACTGGAAAACAGATGTAGGCATGTGGATCTACATCACATACATCAAGGTGGGGCCCACTAGATGCGGATGGATGGTGTAGATGTACAACACATGCATCACTGTGGGGCCCACTAGATGAATGTATGGATGGTATGGTGAGAGATGAAAGTAGAGAGAGCCAAGAGAGGGAAATAGAGAGAGAGAGGCTAACCTGTGAGAGAGGGAAACCTGTGAGATAGAGTGAGAGTGAGAAGAGTAGAAGAGAGAGTAAAGAGAGAGATATCGGCCGGAGGCCGCTCTCGTGGTGCACCAGTGAGAGAGAGAGAGAGAGAGAAAGAGAGAGATACCTTCGGAGGGGGAGAGGGAGGTCGTGCAAGACACAAGGAGGACGTGGGAGGTCAATTACCATCTTCCTTGCCGGTTGTTTCTCGAATCCACGAGAGAAAATAAGTGATAAAAAGAAAATAATTCTTAGAAAATTTGTAATAATTGATTGAATAATTATAAAATCATCTCTACAATGCTTTAAATAATAAAAAAACCCTAGGAAGGAGTGTTAGACTCCAACTAAAACTCTTAGATAAACAAAAACTAAATAAACTAAAATTCGGAATTACTAAAATAGCAAGTTTTTCCCAAAATCTCTTTTTTCTGCTGTAATCGCACGTTTTCTAAAGAAACTAAGTTGGTTCACCCCGAAACGAAATTTCAATAGGAATCCATATACTTTGCGTCCCGTAACTCCTCTCGGATTAAAAGTTATGGCCAATTTACGGTCCACCTTCTTTTAGTCTATCCATGTGAAAATTGTTGATTTCGTCCACTTTTCCTTGTTCCTTGTCCAGTCCATGTGAGATAGGAATGTGCTTGATCCACACCCTTCATCAGAGGGTTCTTGTCCTACATCATACTCCCCCACTTGAAAAAAAACTCGTCATTGAGTTTGGCTTTAAGTTAGGGCCACGATCTGCTTTCGACTTCGAAAGTTAATGTTTGCTAGCCTTGTCCTGGAACTCTTTAACAAATTTCTCTGACTTCTTCTTCACGCCAACATGAATAATCGTAACCACAATCGCCTCGAGTTCCTGCTTTGTTGGCATGGTAGTGTTTGGAGTGCTCATGGATTCCTGCAAAATAGGCTCCATAATTTCTGAAACAGCTACAGGATCATCCTCCTTGTTCATCACATCTGGGTTAACGATCTCCTCCACCTCCTCAAAATCTCCAACAATTTCTGAGATGATGGTGGGTTGTATGTCACGTTCCTCTTCTAAGATAGGAATCTCGCTTACCCCGTTAGATTCATCAATGGAATTTTGACCAAGAACAGAACATCGCCCCTCCACTTGGAAAGCTTTGAGAGCATCTCCAGTGTCTGCATGAATGATATATGTGCGGTTGACGGGAATGGTGATTTGTTGTGACTCCGTCTCAACTATATCTTCATCATCGTTTAAGAAACGTGCCGGTAACCGTTGTTTCATCTGTTGCCATGAGCGAATTGGTGCATTCAACTATTGCGTACGCTCATGCTGAAGCTGCGCCCATCAATTCGCAGTGTCACCCTTCAAGATGAAGACCATGAATGAAACCTTCCTCTCTTCAGGAGTCTGCATAGGTTGAAGAAGCGTTCAATTTCAACAAGCCAACCCTTATCGTTGGTTTGGTCATTGAAGTTAGGAAGATCATCTATCATCTTGTAGGATCGATCTGTCTGATCCACTCAATGTACCTGATTACCACCATAAGTGTACGTGTCTCTGCGATTCTCTGTCCAATGACCACAAGAGGCTAAATGTTACCTTGAGCACGTGGCAGAATTAGCGCATCCGCAAAATGGTAGAGGGAAGCCTGTATACCTTGCATCGTCTTTTATCTCTCCCACTGGAGAGTTTCCATTCCCTCCGAAAGATAATAAATTCCTTGATTACTATCAGTGGAGATTTTGTCCATACCTTTGTAAAGAGACATCGGCCCAAGGGTACCCTTCTCTGATACCACTGACGTAGGGAAGATGTGGGAGGTCGATCACAGTCTTCCTCGCCGGTTGTTTCTCGAATCCACGAGGGAAAATAAGTGATAAAAAAGAAATAATTCATAGAAAATTTGTAATAATTGATTGAATAATTATAAAATCATCTCTACAATGCTTTAAATAATAAACTAAACCCTAGGAAGGAGTATTAGACTCCAACTACAACTAAAACTCTTAGATAAACAAAAACTAAACAAACTAAAATTCGAAATTACTAAAAATAGTAGATTTTTTCCTAAAATCTCATTTTTCTACTGTAACTGTGCGTTTTTTTGGAGAAACGAACAGATATGACCAAATCTTATGGGTCGGTTCACCCTAAAACGAAATTTTAATAGGAATCCATATGCTGTGTGTTCCGTAACTCCCCCCGGATCAAAAGTTATGGTCAATTTATAGTCCGCCTTCTTTTGGTCCATCCATGCGAAAATTGTCGATTTTGTCAACTTTTCCTTACTCTTTGTCTGGTTCATGTGAGATAGGAATGTTCTTGATCCACGCCCTTCATTAGACGGTTCTTGTCTTACATCAGTGTACCATCGAGACAGATGGAGAGGGCTGGAGAGCGGCACACCAACGAGACAGAGGGAGAGCGATGGCCGGAGAGGGAGAGTGAGAGTGGAATGATAGAGGAATTTATGGATTTTTAATCGATTAGGGTTCTCTGAAAATTCGATGGTCCTAAACTGTCGGAAGTAAGGAGCATTGATGTCGATTGTTCACAACCGTCGAATTTTGAGGCACTGAACTCGACATCTAAGTACAGTCGAGTTTTATTCAAAATTTGACTGTCCTAATCAGTCGATTATTTAGCGCGCTAAAATCGATTGTCCAGAACAGTCGAATTTTTCTTGGCGGTTAATACGATTATTAACAGTCGAATTTACCACTTTTTCATGTAGTGCTTGGCCCGGCCCGGTTTGAAATTTTTGACTAAAACTAAAACGATCTCAACTCTAACCAGATTTTTGTAGAGCAAACCAAATTAGATGCATGGGTCAGCCCGAAACCCGAACCAGGCTGTTGCCCACCTCTAATTATAGCTTGTTGAGTTTGGGATCAGGGGATGCAGATTGGGTACTAGCTCCAGCACTCGTGAACTTAGAAGGGACAAAGGCTGTGAGGGGGCACCATAATTTATGCTTTTTATCCACACCATCCATTCATTTTGCCGTATTATTTTAGGTTTCAAGCCCAAAAGTGAGGTGGATCCAAGGCTTAAGTGGATCACGTCACAAAGAGTGATGATAATGACACCCACCGTTGAAACCTTCATAGGGCCTACCATGATGGTTAATTGCCATCTAACCTGTTGATAAGGTCACATAGACCTAGATGAAGGGAAAACGCAAATATCAGCTTGATACGGAACTTGTGCGTCCCCCAAAAAGTTTTCAACGGTTACGTGTTTAATCCCAATTGTGTAGTCTACTTGAACCTTGGACTTACCTCATTTTTGGGCTTTTACCTTAAAATGATATAGCAAAATGGATGGACGGTGTGTATATCCATAAATCATAGTGAGATTTAGAGCTCCCGTCCATTCCTTTTGAGAGCAACATTTGTACCTATGAGCTGCATAAAATAGGTGCTGTAGAAAATTCCGGTGGTTTGAACAACTAGTTTGGACAGCCCTCATCCACCGTACCTTATGCCACGTGTAAGGTTAAAAGTTACATTATCATGTTATGATAGAGATTTCTTTTATTATTTTCCAAGTCCAAGCTTCGATGTGAGTAGGGAAACTCTCATTTCATTTCTTACCTGTAATTAACGAAATTCCGAACGGGAAGAAATCAGAAATGGTAGAACACGGCAATTCTATTCAATGCCGGGATTAATCAAGTGCTTCCAATTGTATTGAGACACTTGGACAGTCAAATTAGTGGATCAAGGCCGTTCATTAGGCCCACCTCATCAAGCATATATACTTTAAAAACCCTACAACTCGACTCACCGGTCTAGTTGGTTGGACTCGAAGGCTCGGAGAAGCACTTTACTATAGTTTAAAAACCCAAAAGCTTCACTCCACTCGCTAGTCAAGTCGGGTCGACTCGATGGTTCAGGCCAGTAATTGGACTGTAGTTAAAAAATCCAAAAGCTTGACTTGACTCGCCGGTCAAGCTGGTTCGAAAAGTCTAACAAGTATTTGATATTAACAGTGAAAATTTAATAAGAGATGCTCACACACAACTAGTTGTATGTCTAAATAGTTGGTATGTGGGCCCACCATAGTGTTTCTATGACCTCTCGCCCATGCAGTTAGGTTGTCTCATCATGAAAATGGGATGCCCCACAAATCAAGTCGATCCAATGTAGCCTAACTTGAATAGTACATGGAGCCCAAGGTGCCAACTCCTTCCATCAAGTGGGCCATCTCATGTTTTTCCTTGGCTCTGAACATAAAACTAATCCAAAATTCAGGTGGACCTCATTGTAGGAAGTTGTGTAAACTCATGCCTAAAATTGCTAAATTCATGTGATATGGCCACCCTGAGTTTCAGAATAGCATGGTATTTGGAACATCCCTTCAACATGGTGAGAAGCATCATATGAATAGATTGAATGATAGATATGAATCACCATTGATCCCATGAAAAAATAACGGTGGGCCGCCCACTCTCACTCTTCCTTATGATGAGCCCCACGAGTTCTGGACCTGTTGAACTTTTTTTTTTTTTTTTTTCCGAGTTAGTACACTCATCCCACTGTTAGTACACACACCCACACTGTTAGTCACCCTGCAATGTTAGCCACCCCCCACATTAGGAACCAACACCTAGACCTCAATGTTGAAACTAGGATATTGATCACTCAGTCTACCAGTCCCAAAGGTGTAGGTGTACCTGTCAAAGCATTTGTTTCCATGGTGGACATGGGCCAGGACACCTGATGGATGGATTGAATTTCTTGCACATTGTCCCCTACCGAAGTTAGGCTGCATGAGTCAACCTGGTGCACTTCTTGCCCAACCGCCCGTTTGGTTGCACCAAATATTATAAATTTTCATTGTATTTCATAATTAAATAGTCAAATTTGTTGCCAATTAATTTTGATGATATTTCATAAAATGGAACCAAACAAAACCTAAATAAATACAATTGCAAGAGAAAAACAATTAATACATCGGCAGTTTCCTACTTTTGAGTTATCGAGTCTTCTCCAATGGAGGATGCTATGCCAAGAGAATCAGCTCGAGTCGACTCACCCTCGTCACCAGGTTTTCTAGTCGCTGCTTGCTTTCAATTTGTAGAATGGATGTTTAAGATTTATTCATATTAAATAGGTTCCAGTTTGATCTTTTTGTTTTTTTTTTTTATTTATGAAATAGGGCGTTATTTGATACTCTGACTGAGTGTGGTGTTTGATATGCAGGCGCACATAAATTATGCAAACGGTATGTATTAATTCAAATTAAACTGACAAATTTCTGGATTCATTGCCGGTGAATTGCAATTCCAAAATCAGATTGGTCAAACCTAATCTCAGATTCAGAGCTGTTAATGGACTGGGCTGGCTGTAGAGGTTTCAGGCCTGGCCCACATCAGGCTAGGCTTGGGCCCAAAGCATTAGACCCAAGGGATTGACTTGGGCTTATTATTCAGGCTTGTTTCTCGGTCAGGCCAGGTTTGAACCATGTGCAATAGCCCATTTGTCTAGTCCGGCCCGGCCCGGCCCATTAGGGTTTACAAGGGCAATTTTGTAATAAACAAAATATATAAAAACCTCATATACCCTTAATGTTGGTGCTCCAACCCACCTCTCTCTAACTGGACCAGCCTCCGGCTCAAGCCCTTCCCCTTCTCTATGCGCTCTAACTGGACCAACCCTCGGGCCCAAGCCCGATAAATATTTTGGGCCCTTCTTGGGCTGCACTATTTTGGTTTGTTACAGGCCTTGTACATGAGTCGCGTTGAGGCTTGGTCCTGGACTGACATGATCGAGCTGGCTCAACCGAGCTTTCAAGTCAAGTTCAAGCTTGTAAAAAACAAAAATTAAAATAGGCCCAGTCCACAAGCCCAACCTAAAACTGTTTAAAATCCAGGCCCAAAGGCAGCCTAAAGCACAATGACACCTCACTTGCTTTTATAAAGAGTTTCACCTCTCATTCATTTGCTCTCTTATGATGTGGTACTAAACAATATGCCTTTCCAGCTAGTCGAGTCAAGTCAAACTCCAATCAAGCCCACATGAATCGAGTTTCGAGTCAAGCCATCGGAAGATTTTCATTTTTAACTGTCCATAAATGTCCTACCAATCCGACGGTTAAATGATTAAATAATATTAATTTTTGCAATGGGGCTTTGGTGGATATTTGTTGGACGGTTAAGAATAAAATCATGAATAGTCATTTTCAACAAATAAATGTCCACTGATTATAAGTTAGGATTACTCAACCAACATGAGTGGACCAGCCTACGGTTCACATATAAGATACAGATGAGTGGATGGTCCTGATGCTTTTGGCAAGGTAATCTACATGGTGGGGTCCACCCGAGCACGGCTTGGATCTTGGATATCCACACGCGTGTCAACTTGGCGAGTGTTGGTACAGGAAAGGGGATTAACTGAATAACAACACTACTATATCTCATTAAACCCAAACGTGAAAATTGTGGACAAGATCCGGACCGTTCATCAGGAAAGGGGATTAACTGGCAAATTTTTCTATCCATTCATTTGTTTTGATATGCTGTGGCCCACCTGAGGTGTTAAATGACCTATTCTTGTCCCAAAAGATCTTAACAGTATAACTCACCTGATGGAAATCTCAGATTCCACACACTTGTCACATTAACAGACACATGTACACTGTGGTGGACGTCTAAAGCTCCCTCTTGAGGAATTAGTTGTAAATGAGTGGTGGAAAAAGGTGTAAAGAAATATCAGATGTGGACCACTTGCTGGCTGCAAATGACTGGTGAAAAAAATGGTTTGGACAGCCCTCATCCACCGTACCTTACACCACGTGTAAGGTTGAAAGTCTCTTATCATCTCATCGTAGAGACGCTCTTTTATCATTTTCCTAATCCCAGCATGAGGTTAAGGATTTGTTCGTGGACTCAATAAATGCCGCAATTTGATCTGTTTTGGAGTAGTAATCTGAATTAAAATTGATCGAATTTTTTCAAAACAATTTCTTCCTTAACCCTTTTATGCAAAACAATTTCTTCCTTAATCCTTTTATGCGACTTGTGTAAAAGCTCTTTCTGCTAAGGTCTACATAAAGGGACCCGGACCCCACCCTTCAGAAATTCTAGAAATCCCAAACGTGAAGAAATTAGAAATTCTAGAAGTGGGTAATTCCATTCACGAAGGTGAATAATCAAATGTTTCTAGTTGCATTGGGATACTTGGACGGTCAAATTAAGTGGATCCAGGCATGTCCCTTATTTGTCAAAAATCAATCAAACAATTACCTAATCAAATAATCTTAATCCAATAATTTCATGGTATATCTAAAATGGGACTTTGGACATTTAGGGGTGTTTAGATGTTAAGTTACTTTAGATGCCATAAGTAGCTTATCTTAATTTATACTCATTAAAATGCAGTGATTGAATAACTTTAAATAAAAAAAGTTATTTATAATTGGTCACAAACCAAACTTACTTCTCTCAAATAAGTTACTTATCTACTGTTGTAAGTAGAAAAAGTAACTTATTTGATGGTATCCAAATGGGGCCCTTATTGTCTGATGTTCCTTTTCATCAAACAAGTGACCACTGATTAGAGGTAATTAGGATTGCTCAACCAATATGAGTGGACCGGCTTACGGTTCACATATGAGATACACGTGGGGCCGACCTAATTAGTGGACGGTCCTGATCCTTTTGGCAAGGTCATCTGCATGGTTAGTGCCCAAGCACGGTTTGATATCCCACACGTGTGTCAACTTGGCAAGTATTGGTATAGCAAGGAGTATAAGGATGCAACTTAGCTAGTTCCCCGGAACCAGTGATCCAATGATTTCGTTGGTACCTTGAGTGTGGGACCCACATTGATGTATGCATTGTATATCTAAGCTGTTGATCCATTTTGCCAACTCATTTTATAAGATGAACCCAAAAATGAAACAGGTAAAAAACTCAAGTCTACCACACCACAGGAAATAGTGGCCATTAAATGCCTACAATTAAAAATTCTTAAGACCCACTCTAATGTTTATTTGCCAGACGAATACAATATTGAGATCTTTTCCCGGAATGCGATTGGTTTCTAAGATCACTTTCGGGTCTAGGTCTTTTACTAGTTAGTCCCGGTAAAGCCCCTAGACGGCGAATTTTTTTGCAACGAGGCCCTCGGTAATGCATCCAAAAACTTTGTGGTCCCAACAAATATGCCATCAGTAATATATTCTCCCACAGGGGGCCGTTTATGGTGTGAGTTGTGATTATCCCTCCACCCTTGCCCAATATGTTCCCATGCGGAGTTCCACCCCGCACGTGCAGGGTCGTTTGACAGTGTTCAATTATCGCAGCCAACTGTCTATCCAATGGCTTTAAAATCGATGTGTTGACTAACAGTGTGGATGTGTGTACTAACATTGGAGGGTGACTAACTGTGTGGATGTGTGTACTAACAGTGGAATGTGTGAACTAACCTAAAATATATCTACATATATATACATGACGTGAGCCCAAAATCTGAGCCATCCACGTGATGCAACACCCCAAAAATCCCCAGGGCCCATCTTTCAACTTGTTTTAGAACTTTGGTGGGCTATAAAAGAAGGAAACAGTTTCTCGTGAGAGAAGTGCCCAAGTGAGCATTCCTCACACACACACACACACACACACACACACACACACACACACACACATATATGCGTTGACTTTGGTGCTGGTGCACGACCGCATGGAATTGCAATGACAAGAAAATTCTAGGATGAGACCGGGTCCAATAAAAACCCTTTTAAGCATAACCAACCATGTGAAGTGTTGTTCAGAAGATCCAATCCGTCCATCATTTCTATCTCACCATGAAAACCGTTTAGAAAGTGTGGGAGGGTTACATGCCTTGCATGTGCCATAAAATGCACTTAAAAAATGCAGAGAATGGTGAATAGACAATACAGAAAACCAGGCCATCCGATAACAATTAAATAAAAATACAATCCATACACAATGGTCCACCCATTTGGGACTTATTGATAATGTCATCAAACGAAAATGAAACAGAAAAATGTTGAGTAGGAGTGTTCCAGCAAGCTTTTAGAGAGTTCAGAAAAGGAGAAGGCTAGAGAGAGAGAGAGCATGACGTGCTGAGTAGTTGGCTTCTAACATTTGGGTGCTGAACTGTATGGAAGAACAGAAATCAAAGAAGAGAACAAGAAGAGAAGGAAAAAAAGTAAGATGCATCGAATTTAAGTAAGTTGACATGGCGATTCAATCCCCTGATGCAACAAATCTGATCATTTGAGGGCTAAACCAAGTTTCATAGTTCCCATTCATCAGATAAGTTCTCTTTTAATTGATTTCACCCTTTCATTTAAAAAATAGAACATTAATATCATTTCCTTTATAATGACTCTGTGAGTTGACACACTAAGTAGAGTTATTGAACTAGTTGTATTTTGATTCGAGAGCCTAAGAACCCTAGATCAAGGGTTGATAGGTTAGTATGCATTTCTCAGGTTAAAACATCAATAAGTCTCGACGGAACTTGTTTAAGTCGCACCAGTTCACATTGTATCTAACCAAGTTAAGCCAAGTTGAAGATTACCCTAAATCGTAGAGCAGAGATCTTATCAAATCATTTACTTTAGGTGAGTACATCCCAACGTGTTTCCTATTCATTTTCATTAAGTAGGTTGTGTAATGGACTATGTTGATTGATACATGCTCGTTTATATATTATTTAAGTAATTGCCATTTACAATAAATGCGATAGAATGTTGCCTCTTAAAAGGAGAGATGGAACGTACAGATATGATTTATTGCACACACTCATGCATTGTTGTGCCTGGAGTCTAACTCTGGAAGACCGGTAGGTACTTAAGTACCCGGTTACCTAGGGACCATCGTGGAAGCCCACTAGCATATGGAAGTCCGCCTACAAGGAAGGAGGAGCTGATTGATGAGATCCAATCGAAGCAAGTGGAAGACTAAGTATATGCCCACTTGATGCATCATATCATGTTCATTTTATTTGTGCATTAATCATATATTATCTAGTATTTGATTGCATATGCGTATTATGTTTACTTGAAATACATATGAACTATATTAGGTTACTCACTGGACTTCCCCGATGAGGGAAGTAAATATATACAGATG
The DNA here is from genome assembly GCA_003013855.2 of Liriodendron chinense. Taxonomy (NCBI): domain Eukaryota; kingdom Viridiplantae; phylum Streptophyta; class Magnoliopsida; order Magnoliales; family Magnoliaceae; genus Liriodendron; species Liriodendron chinense. The sequence goes on along the minus strand of ML058336.1, from coordinate 824,504 downwards.
ATACATATGATATACAAGAGTAGGAACGTGATCAAGTGGAGGAACCACTAAATATCTCAACAAAGGAAGAAGTGGTTGCCATGAATCAAGATGCTTAGCCAATCATTTTTCTGTTTTATTTTCGTTTGATGACATTATCAATAAGTCCCAAATGGGTGGATCATTGTGTATGGATTGTATTTTTATTTAATTATTATCAAATGATATTTTGAACTTAGTACATATATGATCTCATGCCTCTATAACAGTCTGAGTTTTAAATTAAGTGCATTTGTGCATGAGTCATATCCCATAACTTGACACTAAGGGTCCACACTCTGTGTCCAGATTTCGGGGCATGACAGAATGGTATCAGAAAGATGTTTTTTAAAAACGTAGTATCCTGTAAGTTATGATCCCCGCTCTTATACATAAATGTTAAACTCTTGAAAATTAGAAACCAGACATAGGACCTTTCCTAAATGATTGCGGTAAATGTCGAGAACTTAGAAATCAAAATTAAGAATCCTATATAAAATAAAATTGAAATGTTTACTGCTCATCTAGAGTCTAATATGGACTTAGGGTGCTTTATTGTTATTGATAATTGATTTATAGTCTGCTTTATAATAATTAGGTATTTTAGATAATTTTATTACATAAAAATTCTGTTGGACAACAATATTCAGCAGAATTATTGTCACTTATGAAATTCATATCAATTAATATACAGCTCTGATCAGGATGATTTAATGTGCCAATCGTAGCTGGGTAAGTGTAGTATAAATATAAAATTAGTAAAAAAATATAAACCTATCAGTGACTAGACAAATTTAGTAAATTTCTATAAACGAGTCAAAAATATCTCAAAAACCAGAAAGATTGTACTATATGAATTTTATAAAATTTTCTACTTCTAAGAATAAGTTAAAATTTTATAAAAGATAAGTAGACCCATAAGAAAATCTACAAAAAAAAAAAAAAAGAGTGTAAAAATAAAGTTTATAAAATAGAAAATCAGTATCGAAATTATCTTTAACATTTATCCTGCTGAACAACAATGGATAGCAGAATTGGAGTTAATTATAAAATTCATATCTATTAGAGTACAACTTCGATCTAGGTGACTCAAAAGCTTGATTGTACCTAGATAAATTTAGTACAAAAGAAAAATAGTTAGAAATTTGGAACCCATCAGATACTGTACAGATTTATCAAATTTGTTCAAACTGGTCAGAAAGTACTTATTTCTGGACAGATTTTACCATGGGAATTTTAGAGAATTCTGTAATTAGTAGAAAATTTTGAAATTTTACAGTAGCTAGGTGGACTGATTAGGGAAGTTCCATTAAAATTTAGGTGTAAAAATTTAATCGTTAAAGTGACAAACCAGTACTGGAACAGACCTTGGAAGGACACGAATCAAATTGTCCAGATTTATACCCCCATAACAATATTCTTTCTTACTTACTTAAGTACAATAAACCCCTCTAGTTATTCCTTGGTACTAAAATCCATTCCTCCCCGGTAATTATAGCCCTTAAGAGATCCAAAAGCCTTCATATTCTTGTTCCTTCAACTAGTACTAGTGCCCCATGGACCAGTAATATAATAGACCCTGCGATATTAGTTGAGGAAGTGTTAGAGCAACACCAAGATGAGAATGATGTAGAAAATGAAGAGTTTGTTGAGGAACAACAAAATCCTACTCCTCCCCAACTTGTAACAACTCAAGGTAACGCTGGGCCAAGTACTCGACTGCCTTTGTCTCCCACGATAATGCAGGCGAATCCTGCAGGGCCCAACATTCAGCCTTTGGATGCAGCATGTGAACTACTTCACTAGATGATGGCAATGATGAAGTAGCAATAAAATCATTTTTGCAACGTAGTAAGGCATGATGGCCAATATGAACATAGCAACTCAGGGATGTCGATAAAACCATGCCAGCTAGACCCAAACAGTCATTCTAAAAACAAAAATTAACTTGACCTTATCTATTAGTCTTCTCATCTTTACTTCCAAGGTTATAATAATCTAAGGGTTGTGTTTAAGGGTACTTAGAGTCTGTATAAAAGCCTCACAAACCTGATCAGATTGACAATCACACTGGATTTATTTTTGAAACTCTTGTTCTACCCATTTTAATCGATAGAGAATCTTTACTTAAATTTTTCCTTATTTTGTGGGTGGAGGACCCTAATTTTAATTAATATAAATTAGACACTCTTGGATATTTAAAAAAAAGTGTGAATCACAATTTTACTTGTACAAAATTTTGATTAGAACTAATAAAAAAACATCGGTGTCTAGACAGCCTTCACGGTCTAAAGTTTAAGGTTTTCGATAGATCTCATTTTAGGTTGAAAATTTAATAAAATCATATATATATATATATATATATATATATATATATATATATATATATATATATATCAACATACAAAGTTTAAAATCAATTTAATGTCTAGAGGTGTTGAAATCATCAGTATGACCAGAGTCATCAAAATCAGAAATTTCTGCATTTAACGTCAATACGTATCTCGATACTGTCATTCTAAAATTGTTTTGTGATCATCTAATCAGAAATTATCCATAGATTTCAGTCATGATTAAATCATGAAATAAGTAGAGTAGTTGAGCACTAAACTATTTTTTTAGGGCTATACCTTAACTGGATCACGCTTCTAAAGCTTGCTATAAATAAGGATTTGAATAACAAGTTACACACACTCGAACCAAACACTCTATATTAATCCCTGAAACCTAATAAACGTTCTCATGTATGTTGAACCATTTCTTCAACCCTTGAAAAATTCTATTTATCTTTAGAACTTGAAATCCCGATATTAATATCACTTTTAGACCATTTGATCATTATAAATTAACTTCAAAAATTTTCATCAAATGGTAAACATGTCTACTTATAATCCAACATGTTTATCTTGTATACGACCCTCGTATGTGATTATTCAAACCATTGAAATTTGCTAACAACCAAACCCTACTCCTAACTATATGATCGCATACATTTTTAGGCATTCCATACCTTATTTAAAAAAAAATCCTATCGAGTGTTGTGTTGAATAAAAAACTTAGTGATCAAACCTGTAAGGTTCCCTCACTTTTGATGTGATGTGTGTAAAACTTAAAAATCTTACTTAGAATTTTTATGTCATCTAAAATCTAGTTTAGACATCTCTAAGTGGGTAAACCTACTATGTCAAATTTTTTTCTAAGGGGGGCAGATTGTGAGAATTTACAATTCTATAGTTAACTGTATATATACTTGTATATGTAAGACCGTACTTTATAAGTAATATAGTAATTATATTTACCTATCATATGATTGTTGTTTACATTACTCAAGTGTTGGAATCTTGAGGACGAGATTATTTTAAGGGGGGTAGAATGTAACGACCCTTAATTTTGGATGCGAACTCACATGTACATAAGTAGGTATAGTAGCATTCATTCAACCATAAGTATGTAGATTGATCAATTTTAACCATCCGTCTCTAGTCTAGTGTGAATCAAAACTTTAGGGAGTGATTTTTACCCACCAATGAAGTCATCCAACCATTGGTTCTTAAAACGAACCATCAAATACCTTGGTATTTCCACCTGATTATCAAAACCAACCGTAGAACTACTCTAACATCATTAGATGAAGACATCTGACCGTCCATCACAATTATATCGACCGAACGGTCCATCCTAAAAATTACAATAGACTGTTCGTTAAGAAGACCATAGGGTGTACTCTTAAACTACCGAATAGCCTTCATATATGACTCTAATAAATGTTGTTTTCGAATTATGGTTAGATGTAAGCCATTAGAAATTCATCTTGGTCATCCTTAATAGATCAAGGGCCAAAATTAATCGATAGATAGAGCACATAAAATGAAGGTATATGATGAAGTTTAATTCTGAATGGACGGTGAGAAAAGGAGATACGTGCATTAAAAGCATTTTATATAAAAAGGGTAAGATGAGATATCCGATCTCTGATTACACACAGATGAGAGATAGGTAATATATTATATTATATTATATTATATTATAGATATGCATATAGAGAAGGAAAAAAAGAAGAAGGGAAAACACGTCCTGAGAGCTTCTCTCCACGTTTTCTTCTTCCAATACCAATGGACTGGGTCTCGCACTCACCACTAATGTTGATCGTCAACCATAGTGCAATCCACCATGCATGATCTAATGAAGCAAATGGATGGAGTAGATTTCTCACAATCATCAAGCATTGGCCCATGCACAACACGTGTACATGCACTTGTACGTGAATCAAAATTCAGATTTGTAGGTTGAAGATTTTCTTCTCAAACCTCAATCGTCCTTGTTAAATCAGATTATGTGGTTCAATTATGACAGAGAAACAACGCTAGCAGCGGATCAAATCTAGGCCTTTCATATATTGTCAAAACATCCCAAACCATCGTACTCAATAGACGACCTGGATTTCTCTTCCATAAACTCAGTGGACCCCACTTGATAATCGTGGGCTAATTGTGTGGTCCCCCGTTTTTCCGCATGCGAGAGGAATCCAAAACGAAAACCCCTATCCTTCTGCTCCAACAACAACTAGCACACCTTTACAACAAATCTCAGCTGTCCAACTTTCTTCTACACCATCCCACATCTAACGACTACCCTACTTCCAGTGCAAGACATATCCAATAACCAATCACAGTCTCCATTTCGTTTACACTCCTCGAAGCATGCAAATGTCAAGTGATTCAAAATTCAAAACCGATCAATCGATCTTAAATCTTCAAAGCGGGTGGGCCACAAGTTCCTTGCATGTAATCTAGACCACCCAATGACCTCAGATAGAAGGGAAACACCTTAGTTCCAAGATCGCCATTGATGAGTCCTCATCTTTCCTGTCCAAGCTTACACCAAAGACTTCGTTAACGGCTTAGTCTACAAACTTATAACAACTCATGTAAGGCCCACCTAATCATGGATATTCAAGAATGATCAAACCAATAGAAATTAGAAACCGCATCAACCAGAAATTTTGGTCGCAATACACACTGTCATGCCCTGAAATCTAGACATAGAGTGTGCACCCTCAGGCCCAGGCTATGGGGTATGACTCATGCACAAATGCACTTAATTTAAAACTCAGACTATTATAGAGGCATGAGATTATATATGTACTAAGTTCAAAATACCATTTGACAACAATTAAATAAAAATACAATTCATACACAATGGTCCACCCATTTGGGACTTATTGATAATGTCATAAAAAAAAAAAAAAGATTGGCTAAGCATCTTGATTCAGAGCAACCAATTCTTCCTTTGTTAAGATATTTGGTGGTTCCTCCACTTGATCAGGTTCCTGCTCTTGTATATCATATGTAGCATCTATATATATTTACTTTCGTCAGCGAGGAAGACTAATGAGTAACCCAATACAGTTCATATACATTTCAACTAAACATGAAACACACATGCAATCAAATATAGATAATACATGATTAATGCACGAATGAAATGAACATGATATGATGCATAAGTAGGCATATACTCAGTCTTCCACTTACTTCGATTGGATCCTATCAATCAGCTCCCTCTTCCTTATAGGTGGACTTCCACATGCTAGTGGGCTTTTAGGATGATCCCTAGGTAACCGGGTACTTAAGTACCTACCAGTCTTCCAAAGTCAGACTCTAGGCACAACAATGGATGTGTGCGTGCAATAAATCACATCCGTATATTCCATCTCTCCTTTTGAGAGGCAACATTTCATGCCATTTATTGTAAATGACAATTACTTAAATAATATATAAATGAGCATGTATCAATCAACGTAGTCCATCAACAACCTACTTAATGAAAATAAATAGGAAACGCGTTGGGATGTATTCACATAAAGTAAATGATTTGATAAGATCTGGGCTCTACGATTTAGGGTAATCTTCAACTTGGTTGGATACAATGCGAATGGTCTATTGTAATTTTTGGATGAACCGTTTGGTCGATATAATTGTGATGGACGGTCAGATGTCTTCATCTAATGGTGTTAGAGTAGTTCTACGGTTGGTTTTGATAATCGAGTGAAAATACCAAGGTATTTGATGGTTCATTTTAAGAATCAACAGTTGGATGACTTAATCTATGAGTGAAAATCATTTCCTAAGGTTTTGATTCACACTAGACTAGAGATGGACGGTTAAAATTGATCAATCTATATACTTATGGTTGAATGAATGCTACTATACCTACTTATGTACGTGTGAGTTGACATCCAAAATTACAGGTTGTTACAACCCCGCCTGTCCCTCGCTCTGGACAAGCTGGCTCATTGAGGGGCCACCATGATGAATTGGTTTTATCCGCATTGTCCATCTATTTTGCTAGACAATTTTAGTTCATAGGCCAAAAAATTAGGCAGATCCATGGCTCAAGTAGATCACGTGGTGGCATTAAAGGCCACGAAAATTATAGATCAATTTGATATATGCGTTTGCACTTCATCTAGATTTATATGACTTTACGAACATGTTAGGTAGCAAATAATTAAACATCACAGTGAGCATCAAGAAGGTTTCAATAGTGCATGTCATTGGCAACACTCCATAATGTGGTGTGGTCTACCTGAGCTTTGGTTCTGCCTATTTTTTAAATCATAACCGAAATTAATATGGCAAAATGGCTGGAGTACCATGTGGGGTAAAAGCCATACATCATGGTGGCCTCTCAGACAATCAGCCCCTCAGCTTGGGGAAGGAGAGGAGAGCCAATTAACCATCCCTGACAACGGCATATCGCCCAGTCAAATCCCATCAGGCACCAATGAGGTTGGTGATGGCACACACAATCTACTTTACTGAGACCCACATACTGTTAAACTTAATCTTAATGCGGAATAATCGGATCGTCTATGCATCGAATAATGGAGATTCCATACTGTAATCTTAAAGCCATACCTGATTGGGAAGACATTCCCGATGCCGCCGTGTTGCCGAGAAGAACTCTTGGTCTTCCGCACCTTACACCTTTAGGAGAACCACTCAATGGGACTAGGGTTTTCTCTTATATGTTGGTGAGGGGACCAAGACGTATATTTATAGGAAAGAGGGCCAGAGAAGCTTACCCATCACACTTCTCTCCTCTAGGGTCTCCACACCGTAGGTTTCCATATCAGACTTAATAACCGCGTATAGGGAACACGGTTCAAGCGTCCCGCCCCAAACCTACTTGCAATGATCACAACTGTAGTGGGGCCCACTGAATCGCTCAATCTGAATAATCCAACGGTCATGATCTAAACCGATGATCATGTGTGGCCCACCCAATGGAGCCTTACATTCTCCCACTTGGGCTACACTGATCTCAGAAAGAAAACAAAACATTTATTTTATTTTGTGAAAAACATTTCATAAAACATGTTTGTTTCAAAAGTTCCTAATGGGCGCCCTCCTGATTTCAAAACAATACCGTTGGATAATTATGAGCAACGCTTGTCAGATCCGGTCCATCAAGACCACTGATATTGAATCATGGTAGTCAACACAACATTTTATATTTTCGAAGTGTGACGAATCACGATCACAAATACCAATAGCCTTAACCACATGGATCAATGATATGGGGTGTGGTATGAAGATTACACGTCTCATGTGATCATACGTGTTTATCTTCAAGTGGTCCTACTGAACGTGTCTCCAAGACACAAACCAAAGTCTTGCTTACTCAAAACTGAATGTGCACACTGAAGGAGAAGCAAGATATAAACTGAAAAAACAGAATCATCAATGCATAAAAGATATCTCAAAAAATGTCTGGACATAATCAGATCATACATGAAAACTCCCACTACTGAAATACATCCTTGGGATCAACAACTCCCATAGATGTCACATGCTCCTTAAAGAGCGTGATAGGAAGGCCTTTAGTGAGAGGATCCGCTATCATCTGCCTTGTGCCGATGAGTTCCACAGACACTTGACAATTCTGAACTCTCTCCTTCACAACAAGCATTTATTTGATGTCAATGTGCTTTGACCTCGATGAATGCTTGTTGTTGTTGGAGAAGTTAACTGCAGCTGAACTATCACAGTAGATTTTCAATGGTTTCGGGATCATCTGCACAACCCGTAAACCAGAGAAAAAACTCTGAAGCCAGACCGCCTGATTCGTGGCTTCATGACAAGCTACATACTCTGCTTCCATGGTAGATGATGCCGTAATCGACTGTTTCACGCTTTTCCATGATACGGCTCCACCAACCATCATGAATACATAGCCCGAGGTGGACTTCTTGCTCTCGAGACAACCAGCAAAATCTGCATCTGTATATCCTACCAACTCCAAATGGTCGGATCTCCTGTATGTGAGTTCGAAGTCCTTTGTCCTTTGCAGGTAGCGCAACACTTTCTTTACAGCTATCCAATGATTCATTCCTGGATTGCTAAGGTACCTGCCCAACATTCCAACCACAAAAGCAATATCTGGATGCGTACAGACCTGAGCATACATGATGCTCCCTACTGCTGACGCATACGGAATAGCTTTCATCTTGTCCTTCTCTAGGTCATTCTTAGGACACTGAAATTGACCAAATTTGTCACCTTTTACAATAGGTGCTTGGCCAGGAGCACAACCTTGCATGCCAAACCTTTCGAGAACCCTATCAATATAGGCTCTTTGCGACAAGCCAAGTAATCCACGTGATCTGTCCCGGCTAATCTGAATGCCGATGAAAAAGGAAGCATCACCAAGATCTTTCATCTTAAAATTTTGAGATAGAAATTTCTTAGTCTCACGCAACAATCCAATATCACTACTGGCCAATAAAATGTCGTCAACATACAAGACCAAAATGATAAACTTACTCCCACTGATTTTCACATATATGCACTCATCCGCAGTGTTTTCAATGAAACCATATGAGGAAACAACTTCATGAAACTTTAGGTACCACTGTTGTAATGCCTGTTTCAACCCATAAATGGACTTCTTAAGTTTGCAGATCAGATGTTCTGAGCCTTTGGCTTTAAAACCTTCTGGCTGCAACATATATACGTTCTCCATTAGATCTCCATTGAGAAACGCAGTTTTTACGTCCATTTGATGTAGCTCTAAATCCATATGAGCCACAAGAGCCATAATGATCCTAAATGAGTCTTTCTTAGATACAGGTGAGAAAGTCTCCTTAAAGTCAATACCCTCACGCTGAGTGAAACCCTTTGCAACTAGCCTGGCTTTATACCTTTCGATATTGCCCTTAGAGTCCCGTTTGGTTTTAAATATCCATTTGCAACCAATCAGCCTAATCCCTTCAGGCAATTCAACAAGGTCCCAAACTTTGTTGTCCTTCATGGATTTCAATTCATCCTTCATGGCATCGAACCAATGAGAAGAATCCGCACTTTGTTCGACCTGTGAAAGGGATACAGGATCCTTTTCAACCCCAATGTCAAACTCATGCTCCTGCAAATAGACGACGTAATCGTCTGGTATTGCAGATCTTCTCTCTCTGTGTGATCGTCTTAATGGCTCATTATTCTGAATTGGGTTTTCCATTTCCTCATCAGTGGGTTGTATTTGAGGTTGTACATGGTCGTCCATAGGGATCTCAGGGTCCACTGCTAGACGGACAACCATGCTACTCTGAATGATTGTGGTGGGAATCACAATTCGCTCTTCCTCAAATACAATATCTCTTAAATTTGTGCTCCCACTATCTTCAGTGTTCTCAATAAACCTAGCATTCCCAGTCTCAATGACTCTCATGGAATATGATGGACAATAAAATCTGAATCCTTTTGATCTTTCTGGGTATCCAATAAAGAAGCAACTAACAGTTCTAGGGTCAAGTTTTCTTTCATGCGGGTTATACGGTTTGGCTTCTGCAGGACAACCCCATACATGAAAATATCGTAGACTAGGCTTTTGGCTTGTCCACAATTCATATGGAGTTTTCATTACAGCCTTAATTGGGACCCTATTAAGGATAGGCACAGCCGTTTTCAACGCATCACCCCACAAAGATTCTGGCAACGTAGAATTACTAATCATAGATCGCACCATGTCCTTTAGGGTGCGATTACGCCTTTCCGCTACACCATTCTGCTCTGGAGTACCAGGCATGGTGTACTGGGCGACGATGCCACAATCTTGTAGGTATCTAGCGAATGGACCTGGATTACGCCCAGATTCGTCATACCTTCCGTAGTACTCACCACCACGGTCGGATCTAACGACTTTGATCTTCCTGTCGAGTTGATTCTCGACTTCAGCCTTATAGATCTTAAATGTATCCAGGGCATCTGATTTTTCGTTAATAAGGTACAAGTACCCATAACGAGAGTAGTCATCTATAAAAGTGATAAAATACTTCTGCCCATTCCAAGATGCTGTAGGGAACGGTCCGCAGATGTCTGTATGAATCACTTCTAAGAGTCCTACGCTCCTAGTGGCACCTTTTTTCCTTATTCTAGTATGTTTACCTTTAATGCAATCAATACAAACGCCAAAGTCTGAGAAGTCCAGGGAGTGAAGAATTCCTTCACGTACAAGCCTTTCCAATCTCTCACGAGAGATATGGCCTAATCGCCTGTGCCATAGCATGGAGGAATTCTCACAATCTAAACTTCGTTTGATGCCTTTAGTGTTTCCATGTGATGAGTTAACGCTGTATACATTTGAAACATCCAAATTTAGCTGATAAAGGTTATTAACTAAAGTGCCAGAACCAATCACAACTGAATCATAGTAAATGCTTAATTTTCCATTTGCAAATTTAAACTCATAACCAAATTTGTCTAAACGAGAAATGGAAACCAAATTGCGCCTTATAGAAGGCACACAAACAGTATCTACTAGATCAAGAAAGTGTCCTGATGATAACCTAAGCCTACAGACTCCAATAGCTTCCACGTTTGCTCTAATGCCGTTCCCCATATAGACTGATCTCTCTGCATCAGTTGGCGTCCGGCTTTGGAGCATATCCTGCATGGAATTACAAATGTGAATAGTTGCACCAGATCTATCCACCAGGAGTCTGTGGATATATCAGCTAAATTTGATTCAAAACAGATTAAAATATGGTCTTTACCCTTAGAAACGAGCCATGCTTTAAAATCTTCACAATCCTTCTTCTGATGACCAGGCTTCTTGCAGAAGAAGCAGCCATCATTAGGACCCTTCCTTTTCTTCTTAAATGTCTTTCCAGACTTAGGCTGATTGCCACCCGCAGGACCCGTAGAACCTTTTCCTGAAGTGTGCTTTCTTTTCTTATTTCCTTTTCGTCCTTGACCAGATGTCACTAGGTGCGCACTTTGTGTCTTGCTCGACCTTCTGAGTCTCTCTTCCTCCTGAACGCACTGAGATATCAGTTCGTTCAATGTCCACTTTTCCTTTTGAGTATTATAGCTGATTTGGAATTGACTGAATTGTGGAGGGAGGGAGTTCAGAACCAAGAAAATCAGGAGTTCATCCTCAATCTTAAGATCTAATGCGCGGATTTTAGCCACCACATCAGACAATCCACCAATGTACTCCCTGATATTTCCTTGACCGTTATAGGTAGCTTGAGTCAATTTATGTAAAAGCGAACTCAGCTCAGCTTTATCCGATTTCTGAAATCGTTTTCCTATTTCAGTCAGGAAATCTTTAGGTTTCTCAGTGTCGGGCATGACACCCTGCATGGTCTCAGAAATCGAGTTCTTTATGATCTTGAGACACATCTTATTTGACTTGGTCCAGGCCTTGTAGTGAGCCTTTGCTGAATCCGTACTAGAATCAATTGGAGTAGGAGGCTCTACTTCCTCCAGGGCCAAGTCCAAGTCTATGCAACCTAGGACTATTTCAACAGACGACTTCCATTTGGAATAGTTGGACCCAGTAAGCAAAGGTATGGAATTGAATTGTGTTGGAATATTGGAAACAGTCATAGCTGGACATTCAAAGCATAAAACTCACATTAATAATCAAGTCCCTTATAACAATGCATGAACATAAACCACAAATACCATGCATGTATGAACATTCGATTGATTTGGGCCTTCAATCAAATGACCCAGAATGACGATGGGCCATAGTCATCAAAATCTGGCAAGAGCCCAGCGTATCATCACGATTCCTCCTTTGGGCGAAATTGTAACATACAGGAGGCTCTACTGAATCATAAAGCTGATCAATGCTAGTGAAATAAATCTAAGACGCCCATCATCTTTGGATGAAATGAGTCTCTCAATTCTATATCACCATCACCAATCACTTCATTCCGCTCACACCCAACCAAACGATGATACTTCTTTATTCTGACCATCGCTCGCTTGAATATGAACGCAACTGAATGCAATCCTATAATGGAGGGTCACTGAATTCCATATACAGAAGTCTAGAAGTAAAAAATCTTTACCAATTGAGGTCACTTTGGTGGCTAACACAACCAGCTCCAATCCCACTCCTAGACTCAAGAATTGCTACATGGTTCTGCCCATAACGAACTATTCTGCAAAAGTTCTGATTCGGCCTAAAATATGGCTAATGTTGACCGTATATAAGTTTAAATGCGTTCTAAAGAATGGTTGGATTAAAATTCTTAATGGTCAACTACTAAATATCAGTCATAAACATATGACTAATGGCTTTATTTTAGGCCAAATCAAAGCTCAAATAGGTCCAAAATTTTATCTTAAATGGGCTCAAAATAGATTAAATGAGTCCTTAAAATTGGATCAAATCATGCTTAAAACATGTTGATGGGCCGAACTGATTGGGCTTAGGCTGGGTCCGCTGGATCGGGCCTGACCACTAGACCCGGCCCACCCGACCCGGCCCGGACTGAAATGGGCTGAACTTAGGCTACTGACGGGCCTGGGCCTCTAGATTATGGTCCCACTAGATCAGGCCCAGTCGCGATTTGGGTCGGTGTGGATTTATCAAAAATATCACAGTGGGCCCCATCTTGGTTTACAGCGCAAACACTTCTGGTGAAGGTTTTTCGCAGGAAATCCACGCCCTCAGAAAATCCAGCCCATCCATCTTCTTTCCACCGCCGCTGAACAGCAGCAGCCCAAAAAAGAAAACAAGATGCTGGCGTGACAGCAATCCTCTGTCCACGCCTGTCCACGCCCAAAAGAGCCCTTTTTAGAAACAGCCGTCCAAACCCTCTTCCAAATCCGATCCTTATCTCCCGAGCTAAGAATGGAAATTTCCATTCTCGCCTAAATACAGGAAACCCTAGCTGTAGATCTTGCAAGATCTCCGCAGCCGCAACTCCAGTTGCCGGCACACGCAACCGGACGATGCACTGCCCGCTGTCTTCTCCATCAGCGCCGACACCACCGCTGCCGACGCATCACAGGGTAACGGTAAGGGTTAGCCATCGTTTCTCCTGCGCTGCCGGAGAAGATGGTGCTGCCATCACCTACTGCTACCACCGCCGCTGCCAAAACCCCGATCCGATTTGGACAACTCAGCTAGAGCCGCTGCATCCATGAAATTCGGCCGCCCCTGTTCATCTTCTCAATCAGTGGCAGCCGGATTCGCAGTAGTTCAGGGCCGACAGTAGCAATCCTCCTCTCCAGCGACAGCAGGGTTTGAGACGATGATGATCGGACAGAGGTGAGGGAGATCGACAGAGGTTGCGATTTTGGGAGATTTACAGCCAAGCCCGCTGGCCGCTGTCCAATCAGATCTGGTTTTTTTTTTTTTTTTTTAATCTGAATGGCAGCGATTTCGGATGCGGTGATCGCTACTGTCGATCTCCACAAACAGAAACCCTGTTTGCAACTGGGGTTCTGACGTAAACAGGGCTGCGGTGGTGGCTGCCTGCTTAGAACCGTTGTATGCAAAACTCAATCGGGTGATAGTCTGTACTGATTATCACGGATCGGATTCCTGAAACAAGTTTCTAAATACATATGGGGCCAAATCGGCACCCGTTGGAATCCGACATCCAAATCAAGCGGAGAGGCATAGATTGGATCTCCTGGTACTGAGGGTACTGATTGAAATCCCCAAGATTAATGCATAGCTTGCTCTGATACCAACTGTTAAAGTTAATCTTAATGCGGAATAATCGGATCGTCTATGCATCGAATAATGGAGATTCCATACTGTAATCTTAAAGCCATACCTGATTGGGAAGACATTCCCGATGCCGCCGTGTTGCCGAGAAGAACTCTTGGTCTTCCGCACCTTACACCTTTAGGAGAACCACTCAATGGGACTAGGGTTTTCTCTTATATGTTGGTGAGGGGACCAAGACGTATATTTATAGGAAAGAGGGCCAGAGAAGCTTACCCATCACACTTCTCTCCTCTAGGGTCTCCACACCGTAGGTTTCCATATCAGGCTTAATAACCGCGTATAGGGAACACGGTTCAAGCGTCCCGCCCCAAACCTAGTTGCAATGATCACAACTGTAGTGGGGCCCACTGAATCGCTCAATCTGAATAATCCAACGGTCATGATATAAACCGATGATCATGTGTGGCCCACCCAATGGAGTCTTACACATACACGTCGCAGCATGGTAGTGTACTTGCCATCACAAATGTCCATATTTGTAGAGGGGATGGTGGGATTTGATTGGGCCATGGAGAAAAATTTAACCACACCCACGAGTTTGCTACGCCAGCTACACCGGATGTAGCAATGACCCCACCATGATGTATGTGTTATATCCACGCCGTCCATCCATTTTGCGAGATCATTTTAGGGCATGACACAAAAAATGAGGCAGATCCAAAGCTCAAGTGGACCCAGCACAGAAAATAATAGGGATTGAACGCCAATCATTAAAAACTTTTTGGAGCCAGTTGAGTCTCTGATCTGCCTCATTTTTTATATCATTCACTAAAATGATATCACCAAATGGATGGACGGCGTGGATACAACACATGCATCATGGTGGGGTCATTCCTATACCTGGTGTAGCTAGTGTAGCTAACTCGCAGGTGTAGCAAAAATTCTCTCTTGGGCCATGCTGTTAGAGATGCTCCTGCTCAAACCTACTTTGCAGTGCCGTATCTAACAACAACACGTGGCACAATCAAATCCCACCACCTATCACCTATTCCAGATATAGGAAATGGTAGCCATACAATTTTTTGCGTCTTACCAAAGCCAGCCACCCATGCCACTATGAGTCACCATGGGTCCCTAATTGTGTGTGTATGTCATTAGCAAAATTTCCCCACCATCAAATTTGGACGTCTTAAAAATTAGATAAATCCAACAATCATGTGAGCCACCACATGACTTTAGACATCATTGGTGGTTGCTACCTAAAGATTAGATAGGTTTGATCACTGGGGATCCCTTTGTCACAGTCCAATCTCACTTAGTGCATATGTTTGTTGTTGTGAACACAATACGGTGGGCCTACACAGGCAATGCTACACCAGCAAGTGAATAACTTATATATGTACCTGAATACTTGTTTATGCACAGTGAGGCACATCAGATCAGTGGTCTGGATGGTCTGGATTCTGGAACTACAGGGCTCTTATTATAAAAATGGAAGGCTCAAGGCGTACCTAATTCTTCTGACATGCAATGTATTATCCAGTTTTAATCTATCTGGACTATTGATATGGCAGCTGCTAGCGTATGGAATCTTATTCTTTTCTGTTGAATATTCACCCATCACATATTTCTCTTCCTAATAATTCAATTTTTAAGTTTCAATCTTGGTGATTCTAAGGGTACCATCTTTAGTGGCATTTTTATTTATTTTTTATTTTTTAAAGGAAGATGTATTCATTGACTAGGGGAAAAACTCACAGCGGAATTCAGGCAGGCTCCTCAAAAACCAAGCAGCCGAACCTATCATATGCTCAAGGACTACAACCAATTAAGAAAAATAACCCTAACCCCTTCTAAATCAACCTATGCCTTTTACCCCAACCCTGAATTATCAAGGTAGATAAGGCCCCTGATCTGCCTGGGGAGGTCCGCTCTCTAAAAAAAAATCAAATCAAGAGTTCTATCACTACCCAAATCTACAGTGACACCTATCAGATCAACAGTCTTGGTCTTCGAAACATGGGCTATGGATCATATATTTCCTTCTTATACGATTCTCATTGGAAACTTGGTGGGGTGCGCACCCAACTCTCATATTGGGACTAGTTGACAACGGAATATGTGGCTTTTAAGTTCTATTTTTAGTAATATTGAAAAATGAATAGGATAGATCTGAGGCCCATCATGAAGAAAGATAGTCCCACCATGGAGATGGGATGTCCAAAAAAACAAGTCGCTCCAACTATCAAGTAGACATCATAGAAATAGGGACAATGCACATACGCTTACATTTTAGTTGAACTCTAAAAACAAGCCGGCTTTTAAACTGTTTTTTAAAATCCACTTACACTCACCGTTGAAACCATTCTAGGACCACACAACCACCCACCCTTGCTTAAAGCCCTACATCAAGGTGGGGTCTACGGGTCAAGTCGCTGGTTCTAGACCCCACCCACTTCAGATGATGATTGCATGTCGTGCCAAACACCACAGACCTCTATGGTGATCTAATGTGGGCCCCAACATGTTATACGTGTTATATCCACATTGTCCATCCATTTCTACCGATAATTTTAGGGCTTGAACCAAAAAATGAGGCCGATTTAAAGCTCGATTGGACCGAACTATCCATGCATTTTACCATACCATTTTAGGGCTTGAACAAAAAAATAAAGCAAATTTAAGGCTCAATTGGACCACACCAAGGAGAATAGTGGGAACAAGGAACAATGACGCTTATGATTAAAACCTTACTAAGGCCACCATGATGCTTTTTTTTTTAGCCATCCAACCAGTGTAGGAGGTCTCACAGACAAGGATGAAGCCAAAATACAAATATTAGCTTGATCCAAAGCTTCTTTGACCCCAAGAAGTTTCAATGGTAGACTTCATTGTCCTAGTGCTTTAATTTTGTGGTGTGAATCCACTTGTGATCAGGATCTACCTCATTTTTTCATCTCATGCTCTAAAATGACCTCAAGAAAAAGGATAGACAGTGTGGATATAACACATACATTATGGTGAGGCCCATAGCAGTTTGCCACGTTAACACAACACGGAGGTTGATCGGTGGTGTGTGTCACAATTAGAGTTGTGCACGAGCCGAATTGAATCGAGCTTGACCCGGCTTGGCTCGGCTCGGCCAACAGAGCATCTGGGCTTAAGCTTGGCTTGGTCATCGAGCCCAACTGAGCAGCTCAACTTAGTTTGGACGAGCTTTCGAGCTGAGTTCAAGCCTATTCGAGCCTGTTTTGAAATCGTCGGACAATATCAACCGTCCATTTTCTATATACTAATGTAAGAAGGCTATTATCAATTTTTCACATAATCATGCTTCAATGCTTCATTGATGATTCTATCCTTTAATTTCCTTCATTAACGCCCATTATTTCAATATGAATCATTGAAAATTTTCTTTTCATTGCTTTAAATTCATGTACAGATAGTGACGGTTGTAGTCATTTAATCAGAAAAAAATTTCTTTAGTGGGCCATATATCATATATTTCACAAGATGAATGGGTCAAATCATTGGACCACTAAGCATGTAGGCCTAGGAAGCCACACTCTTGATCTCGAGTCGTAATAGAGGCAAAATGAAATCATTAAAAATAGCAGAAGTGGGAAGTCACAAGTCACACTCAAACTAGCCTTTTCACCTCTGACCGCTGACATGGAACTTGGAAGATGGCATGGTGCGCTTCTTTCCACTCATAAATGTAGTCTCATCAATGTCTTTTCATTTACTATATATAATAATAATAATAATAATAATAATAATAATAATAAATCAAACTGAGCCCAGTATCGAGCCGATCAAGCTGAATCAAGCTCAAGTCAAGCTCGAGCTTGACTCGAATTTTACCCTATAAATCGAGTTGAACCAAGAATTATATAATAAAAAATCAAACTGAGCCCATTATCGAGCCTAGCCGAATTAAGCTCAGGTCAGGCTCAAGCTTGACTCGAATTTTACCCTACAAATCAAGTCGAACCGAGCTTTTTAGAGCCGAGCTGAGCCAGCTAGCTCGGTTCATGTATAGCTCTAGTCACAATATGCAATCCGCTTCCAGTTCCACCAGCATCCCTGGTTCGTTGGGAGGCGGTTTTCCTACGGAAGCCTCTTGCAGGAAGTTCCTCGGGCGGTGATGCTTAGGTGAAGCCCATCGTGATGCTTGTTAGAAATCTACACTGTTGATCCATTTTAAGAGTTCATTCTAAGACATGCAACAAAAAATGAGGCGGATCCAAAACTTAAGTGGGCCGCACGAGAAGAAACAGTGACGATTCAGTGACTACCGTTTGGAACATTTGTATGGCCACAAAGTTTCATATCAGGCTTAGGTTTCAGTGTTTCCACTTCATCACAGTGAGAATGACCTTATAAACCTGTTGGATCCACCTGAATTTTGGTCTCATATCATAAAATGATATAGTCAAATGGACGGACGGTGTGAATTTCTGAAAACATCACGGAGCCCCATCTAGCATCCTAACACGGAAGTACGCGGATTAGCTCCTGACAGGTTGAGTAGCGAGTCCTACTAAAGTGACATCAGAATTTTTTGTGGGCCCCACCATGATACAATCCATCTTCGAAAACTTACGTGGCCCCTGGAAGTTTTTACATGGTAGGCGCTCAAACTCCACTCTTTTCTGTGATGGGGTCCACTACAGCTTTGGATCTGACTCATTCTTTGGATAATGGCCTACAATAATATCTCTAAATGGATGGACGGTGTGGATACACCACATACATCATGGTGGGGCCCACACAACATGGTGACGTCACTTCGGTAGCGACTCTCGCCTCTCAACCTTTCAGTACCTAATCCGCGTCCAACACGGAAGGCTTTGCAAGTAAATCCGAGTTCATCCCCGTGTTTCCTGTAAAGCCTTGTTTGTTCCGCTGGAAGTTAGGTGGGGCCCACCATAATGTCTGTAAATAATCCATCCCATGCATCTGTTTTACGAGATTATTTTAGGACTTTAAATGAAAAATGAGCCAGATATAAGACTCAAATGGGCCAGAGTAAAAACTAGGAAATGAAATGCCTACCATTGAAACTTTCCTAGACTTCACCTTGATTTTTAAATGTCATCCAAACCGTTTAGAACGTGATTACCATTGAGATGAACTGAAAAAAAAAAAAAAAAAAAAAAAAAAATCTTGATACAAAACTTTTGTGGCCATACAAATATTTCAACGGTGGTTGTTCAATCCCACTGTTTCTTCTTCGTGTGGTCCACATCAGTTGTAGATCCGGCATATTTTTTAGTCCCACATCATAAAATGAACTCAAAAACAGATGAATGGGGTGGATTTCTCACAAACATCACGGTGCAAATATCCCATTTTAGGCCGCTCCAACCCATTTTGTGTAGGTTCTTTGGATTCTTGGTTGCTGGCCCTTTACGGCATGTCGTGGTTTGTAGTGGTGAAAAGGGAGCCAGTTGATGGATTACGGAGTCTTCGATCATGCAGCTGTGATATGTGGGAGGGGAGTTCTTCTTCTTCTTCTGTTTGCCCGCATGAATGGACCTACAGAAGCTTTCTTCGGTCAAAAAAAAAAAAAAGAAAGGACAAGATTCATGTAGACCGTAAGTAATTGGGATAAAGAGTCTTGTTGCCCTTTATTACCTTATATTGAACCTTTTTGGGCTGATATGCGATGATATGCTTACATCATTCTTGGATGAAACTGGTACATATCAAACTATGCGTATAGGTTTGAGAGGATACTTTAATATTCAAACCACCAGATGGATCACTTTGAGAGAGAGAGAGGTGTGTCAATACACAGAATCTATTTAGGTTATTACAAATCAGGCAAACATGTAAGAACAATAAATTAACACAACATTTTTAACAGCCCCCACCGCCCCCACCGCAGGCCCCGCCGTGGTGGAGGTTGTGGTGATGGCCACCGCCGTGGTGGTGGTTGTGTTGCTCGATTTGGGGGGCACTGCCGTGGTGGTGGTGGTGACGGCGGCGGGATTGGTGGCCATCTGGGTCATCTCCACATGCAAAGATAATCATAGACATGATGGAGAGTGACGCAACTATCATACATAACAACAATAAGCCACCAGAAATATGGAAGACGCCGTTGCTGCCATCACCACCTGCCAAAGCATAAAAAAACCTTGCCATCCTTCTACCTTATGAAATGCTACATAAGACCATATATATATATATAGATATATATGAGAGAGAGAGATTTGTGTGCTTTCCCGTTGTGGTTTTTGTTGCAAGTCCTCTTCTTCCATGAGGTGAGTTGCCGGTTGGGATTTGTATAGGGGCATATGATAGGTGGGGCCTGCCCTTTTTGTGGGGCCCTGCCCTAAGGTTTGTAAATTCCTTTTGAGGTTATAATATTTATATAGTTAAAAGAGAGAGATTAAAGTACTCATATTCACACTTGAACTTTCCCACGACCCCTTCTGATAAATCTTGTTCTCAGCAATTTCTCAGCCAAGAAAAATCTTGCCAAAATTGTAGATAATATATAATATAGAGATCCGCACACAACTCGTAAATCCAAATAAGTTGCCTTGTTTAAGATGAAATTTAAGAAAACTCTTACCTAAAATATAGACAATCTACAATATAGAGATCCGCACACTTGTAAATCCAACTAAGTTGCCTTGTTTAAGATGAAATTCATTTTAGTAAGGGACTGTCTGGACACACTACACCAAAATTGCCCATTAGGAACGGCAATGTTTTTGGTTTAAGAAAGGCATTAGGCCGTCTCTAATTTAAAAGGGTTTTAAACCGTTATTAAGCCTAAAGAAGACGGAACACGTCACCTTCTTAAGGGCAATATCTCTTTCTCTCTCGCTCGATTTCTAGGGTTTCGATCTTTCATGTATGTACAGAACTCGATCGGATCTCTCATGGCGGATTCAAGCACCAGCAATGTCGATGCCATGACTCCATCTCTCTCTCTCTCTCTCTCTCTCTCTCTCTCTCTCTCTCTCTCTCTAAATTTCTAGGGTCTTGGGCGGAGTCACGCCGGTGGTATCAACGGACGTTGGAAGCGTCGAGCATTGCTGGTGTTGGTGTTGTGGCGCCGCTGGCCGACGGTGCTCCGGCAGCAATGGCAGAATCAGATTCCGGTGACGGGTTGCGTGACAGTAGAAAACGCTGCTCTTAGTAGAGCTCATGGCCTAGAAGAGGCAAAGAGTAGAGAAGAGCTGCTGTGGGCCGCTCATTGGCTTTTCAGAGATGCTGACAGATAAAATTACCTCTCATACATTATCAACAATGCCCACTGCTTCGGTGGCATTTGGCTGGGCCATTACCGAATTCAGCTGGGACGTCAAATACGCTGGTGTCCAAATCCTAGCCTTTAAGGTAATTATTTCAGCAAAATCCATTCGCATTTTTTCCGCCACAGCCTCGACTTGAGCCCGTTTGTGCAGACTGGGCTGTTGAATTGCTATGCAAAATGTGAGTCGAGCCCGTTTGAACTGACTGAGCTGTTGAATTTCTATGCAAAATGTGAAGTGATTGGGTGTGCATGTGGGGTGTTCGATGAAATTCCCGAGAGGAATTTGATCACTTGAAGTGGGTTGATTAGTGGGTATGCAAGGGTTGGGTTGGTTAACGAGGCTTTCGGTTTGTTCAGGGAGATGCAAAAGGTGGGGATTTGCCCGGGATGAGTTTACGATGGTTAGTGTCATTTCAGCTTGTGCGAAGGCGGGCGCATGTGAAGACTGGGCTGTTGAATTTCTATTCACCAAAATGATGACCGAATAACATGAAATCAGAACAGTTGTTTCTGTTACCTAGCCGCCGCTGATCCTTGGTGCAAACAATTTTGCAGTCAACATCTACGGATGTGATAAACATCAAAGGTGGACCCACCAGAAAGTTGTACTTCACATGGTATCCCAATCACATAATGGAATTTTGACTAATGAAATATATAATGAGCAAGTGCGTGATCTACTCACAACTGATGGTTCACAAATTAAATTTTTTTTATTTGTGCTCTGTTTAAGAATAGTGTTTTATGGTTTCTGGGAACAGTTTGGAATTTTCACTTGTGGCTGGAATTTCGCACTTTACGGACTGTTTTCATTTTCTGCAGAACTGGTGATATGTTTGCATAGATCTATTTCTGCTTTCCAGTTTCTTAATTCATTTTTTAGCTATATTGTTGTTTTGTTAATTTGTTATTACATAGCATCTCAATTTTTAGTATAGATTTGACATTCATGTTTCAAAGATGGGTTTGAAATGGTTTTTCAATTGGCTTCTCAAACTTCTAATGTATGTTTGGATTTTCTTTTTCGTTTTTTCTAGCTTTTAGGGAAAAAAAAAAAAGGACTTGAGATTTCTTTTACCACTGGAATTATCAGTCTTCAACTGATAATAATACTAGGAATTACATGATCATCAACCTAAGGATGTATTAGCAACATCTAATCAGTCAGTATAAGTGGGGCCTATGCAATTCAACAGTCCGATCACTCGGTCATTGGCTCCAGTTGTATTTTTGTTCATCAGGATACTATTCTCGTTGAACCAAGCAACTATTGATGTTATATTTGTACTTCTTCAGTTTTTTTTTTTGGTCTGGGAAGAATTTGACAGGGGATATTCCATAAGAATTCACAAAGTTGGCAGGCTTAATTGAGCTGTAAGATTCAAGTAGTGGCCATTATCTGGTACTGCAACATTTAGTGTCATTTTCTTTTTGTCATCAGTAGTGGTTGGTTTTATGATTGCAGATGGCTTGATGGGAACTCGCTCACTAGCCCAATACCTGTTTTACTTTTACTGGATGCCCAAATTTGAAGATACTTGCAGAATAATTCATTATCTAGTACAGTGCTTTGGGTCTTCTTAGTAAGAATATTTTTTTCAACTGCAACATTTAGTGTCATTTTTCTTTTTGTCATCAATAGTGGTTGGTTTTACGATTACAGATGGCTTGATGGGAACTCGCTAACTGGCCCAATACCTGATTTTACCAGATGCCCAAATTTGAAGATACTTGCAGAATAATTCATTATCTGGTATAGTGCCTCGGGGTCTTCTTAGTAAGAATATTTTTTCAGAGTATTGTCTTCTCTATTGCACTGATCATATTCTAAGGATTCAAACATGTGTGCATGTTACCAAATGATTCTTATTTTTCTTGAACAAAGAGGAGATGGGATACCTATTCACTAGACTTTTCTAAGGTTTTTTAACATCCATCTCTACCCAATTAGTAGACAATGAAACTTCATAAAAGCTATTGGGCCATCAACATTTGATGATCTATTCTTTTTTCTTTTTTCTTTGGTAGCCTTCAGAGTTGATATTACCTGCATATGAACATGCTGCAAGGATCAATTTTTGTATGGACCAAATGCGAAAAAGACGAAGATTGCATTTGGATGCAGAAGTGTTATTCGCTAGCAAACTAGAATTCTATCATACAAACCCATCCTATTGGAAGGGTTAGATATCAACGAACATGATAGTAGGTTGGAAGTTAGTCGCTAGCAGTGGCCTACATGGCTTTTGTGCAAATGTGGCTGAGAGGCTGTTACTCATCTAGCTTATCTGGTTCAACATAGAGATATGTCATGAGCTGCAAGTTGTGCGATTGATGCACATGAACTCTGGGCTAGCGGTATTAGCGCTTGCCTCCAATGTCGTCCATAACCTGTGGAAATGGCAGCGAATTGATAGGAATCCTTTTTGGGAAGGTTAGCTTTCATCATATCTACATTTCAAGAGACATTTTTTCTAGAGTGGTGATTTATGATTGCTCTTTCTCCTGTTCTTTTCAATCCACTGCATCTGTAATTCCTCAGTCGTGGCAACCTCCTCGTGGAACTCTTATGATTAATGATACAAGTGAAACTTTGGCAAAGATTCAGCCACCTGTATTGCTTTATCTTAGAATGATTTGTATGTCATGTTTACTTTTGGTGTAAAGGTTTATTTGTTCAACATGATGACAGTTAAGGTACATAATGGTTCCAATCCACTTCTTAACAATGATGATTTTTAATTGAGATTTTGAAACTCATGGAATGAAACCTGTAACTTTCAGGTCATGATGACTTTCATGTGACCATCTCCTGCAGCAACCTTTTTGGCATTCCACTCACGGGATAATAATATCATTGCCAGATGCTGAAGTGATTTCTTATCTCCCAAGATTCTGATGGCCAGAAACAGGTTTTTGCTTTTTTATGGATTTTTTGTCCTGTGTCATGCCGACTTCAGAATGGAATTTTTCTTGGATTTCATGAATTGAGGCTGTTTGTTTTTTGCTCTTGAATTTTTTTTTTTTTTTTAGATTTGTTTTGTAAATGGTCAACTGTAAATAGTTGGTTTTTAAGACTTGTAGATGACTTATATGTATGCCCGAGTGAACAACTAATTGACTTCATTGATGTAGATGAGAATGATGAACCATATGTATGATCATCACAGCCTCGTCGCTGCTGTAGTGTCACATATATACCTCATATAGGGTCACATATCTGTGAAACTCTGAGAGAAATTTCAATCAGACAGCTATTCGACCAGCTATGTTGTACAGAGCAGTGTTAACTTGTACAAATGAAATCAATTGCGTCCATGTTTTTATATGAGTATACAATTTGTAAAATGATGGTCTATAATAAGTTGTTTTCTACAATCCATATAACAGTATTTCTGGTTGGATAATTTTCTTTTTGTTTTTTTATTGGTCGGAAAAGAAGGCTAGAGTAATCCAGACCTTACTCTTTGTCGCCGGTTTGAACACCTTGTTGCGGTGCTACCTTGGCACTCAACTCCCTGTAGTGATTGGTGACCTCCTGGCACTACACCAAAATTGGACATCTGAAGATCCTCGGCTCCTGTCTTCTCCCTATCCATCTGGATCTGAGACCGGTAGGTCCATCTCTCTCATCTTCCCCTTTGTCTTTGGATTTTCATGTTCTTATATCATCGAATCATGTCATTGAATCGGCATTTTCTTCTTCACTTTTTTTTCTTCAATTCCACGACACAATTTCTAGAAACAGATCATGAGATTTCAAGATTTCCATTTTGAATGCGTTTTTCCCTAATCACTTCTTTCTTTTTTCAGATCTCTGCAAAAAATGGGTATTCTGATTCTTCGATTTCTCTTTTATGTTTTTCTGAAACCAGATCTCAGGCCGGGGTTTTATCTATCATGTTCTTTTATATGAGTATTCAGGGTTTTTTTTGTTGAAATGCAGATGAATTGTTTGTTAAAATGCCGAAGAGATGTGATTTGTGGGGAATGGTATGCATCAGTTTAGTTGTACCATTCTAAAAAAAAGGCTGCATTCCCCCTGTCAAAATTGTCTCAATGTCACACATTGATTTGCATCCAATGTGGGAATGCTGCAACATGAAGGTTGTTGCACAGTTTTCTGGGTTTCATTCTAGACTTCAATGCATTGGTCCAATAATAGTTGAACTATTGAGTTTTGCCTTTTAAGTACACCAGGAGGTAGCTGGATACTTTATGATATACAGTTGCATGTGGATTATCATTTTTTCTAGCAAATGTTGTGGCTTGTGTTTGATAGCCTTTGCTTAGCTACAAGTCTTCTGATCTTGGAGCTGGTGTGACTTCTAGTTTTAGACAGCATTCTCAATCTCAGTTTTTAAGGTTATTTGAAGTCGTATAGATTTTATTTTTCCATCTTCTGTTGTTTCGGTAGCTGAATCAATGTCATTGTTTTGTTTTTTCTTTGGTAGTATTTCATGTTATAGACCAAGGCTTCAACAGTTGAAGGCTTAAAGAACGGATAAATAGAAGGCTTGCATCGTCATTTGTTATCTTCATTGACTGACTTGTCTTGTTATTTGTTGGCTTTGTATTCTGGATCGTAGTTTGTTGTCTTCATTGACTGACTTGTCTTGTTATTTGTTGAATTGTGGAGCATAATTTTGTAGCTGACATACTTTATGCCTCAACTATGATGCAACCAGAGCTGAAATGAATTGGCTGCAACCAGAGTTGACATAACCAGAGCTGCTTGATAGATTCCAGGTGTATATATCATTTCTTATCACCTTATTTAACATTTGTTTGTAATCATGTTTTTACAACCCAACCCATTTGTGTATCTGCTTCGGGATCAAATGCTTAGCATGCTTTAAACAATACTATAAAATGGAGCACCTGGTGGAGCACATGAGGGTGTCATATCATTCAATGCATGAGCCCATGTGTGGAATATGCAAGAAGCACTTCCGATCGTTCGAATCGCTGCGAGAACATCTTATGTGGCCACTGCCAAAGGTAGAATGTTTTTCTCTTATTCATATGTAGTTTTTCTCGTAGTATTCCTGAAATTAAAAGTTTTTTTCTAATACTTGAGGCTGAATGATATTCCGCTTGAAATTAAAACTATTCCTCCAAAATTTTGCTATTGTAACCGTTTCTGATTATCTGCAGATAGATACGAAAGATGTACTTTTCATTTGTGATGGTGCTTTTGTTGATTTGGAAGGAAACCATTTCAGAAAGGTAATTATTAATGCCATTTCATGATGTTAAGACATCCAACTGATTAATCTGAACTGTCTATTAGGTCCCAACACCATTTTACGGACTACCATGCAATTATCCTTTTCTTTTCTTCTTTTTTTTTCTTTGAAAGGCACCATGTAAAAATCATAATGATCAAATGATTTGCTTCATCCTCCAAACTCTGCAGATTGAGAATTGTCCACGGTTGGGGTCTCTACCAGAGGAGTTGGGACAACTCAAAGCCCTCCAAACTCTTAAGGTCGAGAATTGTCCACGGTTGGGATCTCTACCAGAGGAGTTGGAACAATTCACAGCCCTCCAAAAGGCTTCTAAAAGAAAGAAGAGTTTAGATTTTAATGAAGACCAGGAGAACACTATAAAAAATCTTTATGAGAAGTAAGTGCACCATACATCAACAAATATGTTATGTGCTGGCATGGAGTTTCTTCTTTAACAGCATACTGATGCTTATGGAAAATAGATGTTTCTCATCATTGCCTAGAGGAAATTCTGAATGACATAGGTAGCTTCTTTTGGACATGAAAATATGCTTTTCATTCCTAACCAGTGATCAACTTCCCTCCTATGAATGGGCATTCAAAGAGTGCCACCAGTGCTCAACTTCCCTCCAATGAATTGGAAAATGGTTCTTTCCCAAGAAATTCCTCGTAACTATTCAGTTTGGCACCAATGTTGTTTCCTTCATGATTGCCTAGTTATTCAGGTCCCCCAATTTTTTGTAAAGAAGATGACAGTGAAGATCAATTATTCAATTCATGAATGATCTTTCTATTAGTTTTGGCTGCAGCTCAAAAAAATACATGGTGATTGCTTTAATACCTTCCATTGCTTGGTTCTTTAGGTTGCGCAATTAATGGTTAACAAGGATCATATAGCAGTAAATGGGGTATGTGCTTGAATCTCCTGTTGTTATTGATTTCATAACATGCACTAAAATGGTAACTTCTTGCCTCTTGGAGCCATGTTGGAACGTTTGGTGCAATTATCCAGGCAACACTGATTAATGGAATAGAAGTGCATTCTTCTATTGTTTTGTCAAACATTTGAATTCTATGATGTGGCTACTGATTTTTATCTCATTTTGCAGACAATTGCAATAATTTCTGTGTCATCACAAAGAGTAGTTCAGTTCGGTTCCACCCAGGAGGTTAGTACTTGGGAAAGATTAGAAAAAATGCATTGTTGAAGCCCTTGTCGAAGTGAAATGTATTCTTGACTTTTATCCAAGCGTTTTTTTGTTTGGGCAAAATGCTAGCTCCTTTCTAGCTTGTGCTAAGTTCTATTGCATTTCTAAAATTGTATGTAACTCTAGTATTACATTATACTAGCATTATCTTGTTCAATTTTTTTTTTTTTTTTTCCATTGCTTAGAACATCTTCATAGACTTGCCTCGATTGTTTTCATCTTCTTCTATGAATTTGCAGCTTTGTAAAGATGCACCAATGATATGTAACCAATCCCTTTGTATGCGTGCACACATGAAATTGTAGAGATTTTAACATCAACGCATTAAATTCTCTCTATATAAGTTATTGAGAAGTAGCTGAAGTTCTTCCTCATTGGTTTTGTTATAACAGGCTCAACTTGAGAAAGTTACACAAGTAAATGGAGAAAGCGGATTAAAAGCAGTTGTGGAACCTACACTTCATATGCTCATTCTGATGCCTGATCGATGAAGAATCTCTAATTTTATGTGTCAGGTTTATTTTATTTTTACAAATCATCGTAACTTTTTATTGTCTTCTCTTTTTTTTTTTTGGGTAAATAGTAGAAAATAAAAATATGCCGAAAATATATTGTTAGAATGGTTAATATTGTTAATATTTTTTTATAAAAATTTAATGTATATTTTTTTGTAAAGTTGTTCGTAATTTTGGGAACGATTTGATATTTTTTTAAGAGTGTGCTGGAAATTAAGATTCCTAGATAAGAATAACAATGCTTAAAATGCTGTTTCGATAATTCGGAACAGATTTAAACCGTTACTAAAAGCAAGTCATGGAACGGTTTATAACCGTCCCAAAATTTTAACGACGCCCTTCTTTGCTGCTCATAAACCGTTCCTAAATCCTTTAGGACCGGTTTTAAGCCGTTCTTAATTGGCCACCTTTTTTTTTCCATAACAATATTACAGGTAACTATTTGGAATTTTGAGTGTAAGTTTACCCATACGTGAAAATGTGTAATTGCACTTGTTCAACTGTTCACCTATAAATCCATTAAATTTTAACTGTAAATTTGTAATCTAGTTTAAATCTAAATTAAAAGGAATAATTTTTCCCTATGAAGTAAGTCATCCGACTGTTGATTGTTAGGAAGAACCGCTGATACTTTAATGTTCTCACTCGATTAATAAAAATAACCGTAAAAATACCATATCACCATCAGATTAAGGTATTGGACCGTTCATTTTGAATTTAGACCACCCAATCATAGCAAACGAACAACCCAATCTCCACCTCTATCAATACACATATCAGATTTAGAATATAATTCATTCATTTTGTTCATCATTTAGAAATAGGCTTAACTTACCATTGAAATCTCCATTTAAGAAAGTTTATATACAAAGACATGTCACTAAGGGCAGACGGTGTACATTTTTAACATATACCACATTTAAAAACCACTTTATACTTTTTGGTTTGCACACCGATCGTACAATAACCCTTAAATGTAATTAGGATTATAAAAGTTCAGTTACCTTAATTTTAGGACATTATATGACCGTCTATTACAATTATATCGTCCAAACAGGCCATCTGAAAATTAAAATAGACTGTTCATTAAAAAGATCATAGGATTTATTCCTAATCTACTGGTTAGTTTTCACATAAGGCCCTAATAAACATTGTTTTGGAATTACGACTAAGTGTAGGTTATTAAAACATATCTTGGCCACCCGTGATAGATCAAGGCCCAAACTTAATCAGTTGATAGAGCACACAAGATAGTGAGACATAGTGAAGTTTTGCCTAAAATGAACAGTGCAATTAGATGATATGCTAGGCAATAGTTTTGGACAAAGTATGTTAACGGCATGCTATTGGAGCAAGAGAGACGTGAATCTTAGTCATGTCAAGAAGATTTCTTTCCTTTTGAATGGCTAATGGTGGGACTCACTTAGGCTGGTCTCACAATAGATCTAAATAGTTCATTCATCAATGTCACTCGAGGAAACATCCACCCAATCAATTTTTTATAGCTATATGACGTCCTGCTTGTGGAAGCCAACGTCAGTGCAAAAGAAATGTATTAAGTGGGAGCTTCCTCTATAATCTCATGGTCTGAAAGTACCGCACCCCATCTATAAATCCGAAGAAAGATCACTCCATTTAATCTACACCCTTCAAAACCATATAGATCGCCACCGTCCAGTTAGTGCCACCTTAAGCTACAGCTTCAAGTCACCGTGAAAATCGGCACTCCACTTCTTCCCCATTGTTTGCGACAACACGAAGTCCTCTCAAACCGAAAAGCAGAAGATCTTTAGTCTAAGCTGTTGATTTGTAATGTAGGTGAATCTTGAATACCAAAGAGACTCCAAGAAAACATGAACTTTTGAAAATAGCAACTAGAATTTGGTTTTCTCATGAGTTATGACAGCAACTTAGATGAGTGGAAGCTTCCACTGTTCAAACTCACTGGATAAACTACCGTAGACCTTGGATTGTTGAGCCCCACAAGCTTGGTTGGGTCCATTTGGACCCTCCACATCGAACGGATCAAAGAAATGAGTTTTTATCTAAAATTCGCCATCAAAGGCAAGCTTATCCTCCTTGGACAAATCAGCACCGTGTGATCTAACTGTAACTCCGACTTAGGATCTAAAACGATCACTAGATGGACCTCTAGACTAGCTCATCATCACATGAAAGTAAACCATAGACGGCGGGAAGTGTACCTGTGTAAACCACAAGCTTGGTTGGGTACACACACACACTGTAAATTCTAAATTTGAATTCAAATTTAATTTGAAATAGAGGAGAGAGACACCTGGGAGTAGTTGCAACTTCCCTCCCCTAGTTAGAAGGAGATTTTCCTTCTTAAGGAGAGTTATTTGGGTTTCTTCCAACATCTTCCAAAAACATAGGAATTACGAAGAGAAAACATAGAGAGGGAGACAGAAAGAGAAACATGGGATCAGATTTTAAAAGCTCATTTAGGTACTTATTTTATGTTTTTTTTATTATTTACTATTTTTACAATGATCTATATGATGGACGGATTTGATTAGTCTAAATTTATTTGATGCACATGAGTAGTAATGAGGGAACTGTTGGTTTCGTGTACAACGGAGCTCCGTACACACAAAACCATAAATCTCTACATGTTGCGTATTGATGTCTTGGCGTAGGAGTCTGTATCGGGCCACCCAGATATGTGGAATTCGATCTATGTGGCCCATCAAATTTGTAAGATTGAAATGTGTTGGAGCCTCAAAGATCAGGCCGTTGATCATGTAGCCCACATGAGTTTCAGATCAAACTAATATTTGGCTCCGATCCTCGTTAACCATCAAATTGTGGGTCATAAATTAGTTATGAGCTGACTTATGGACCTAAATGCAAATATAAATACATATAAATCAAGATAATGATTTTACCAAGGTAATGTATTTTAGGAAAATTATAAATATTTTTAGTGTGATTATTGCAAAAACACATCAATTCTCACAAGATCACTCGGTGAGTGATCACACCATAATTCGTATGTGTTTCAATTAAGATAGCTTGTGTTATGAATGATTAATTTTCTCTGAAATGTCTGACTGAAATTTATGATAACTATATATATGAATCTGGAATGCATTAGCATCGGCGAACGGTTACTTACATCATTCGAAGTTAAGAAATGAAATGTATGGTTATCTCTCACATGGTGAGATAGGCTATCGGTTGTGGTTTATCTTTAATATAAAGATACGACGTAGGGAGAGAACTTTCTGATCAAGGGTATGGATCAAGCACATTCCTATCGCACATGGATTGAAAAAAGATCAAGAAAAAGTTGACAAAAATCGACAATTTTCGCATGGATAGACTAAAAGAAGTTGGACTGTAAATCGGCTATAACTTTTGATCTAGAAGGAGTTATGAGACACATAACATATGGATTTTAACTAAAATTTCGTTATGGGGTGAACCGACCCACTATAGTAGGTTGTGTATGTCCATTTCGCGAGAAAACGCGCGGCTACAATAAAAAAACGAAATTTCAGGAAAAACTATTATTTTTAGTAATTCTAATTTTTAATTGTTTCATTCTTTTAAAGTTTTGGTTTATTTAGGAATTTCTATTTTTTTATTAATGAGTTTTAGAAAGAATGTATTTAGTAGTAGTCTTTAATTAAGATTTTACTATTTTAGTAACTTTTTTTTAACTTGCTATTTTTAGTAAGTACGAATTAGGGTTTCTAGAGTTTAATTTTTTTATTTAAATTTTCTTAAGCTTGATTATTGTCATTCTATCTTTGATTAATATAAAATTCTTGAGTTTTACTCTGTTTTACTCATGGATTCGAGTGTTCTTTCGTAAATTCGAAGAAGACCAGTTGAGGATTCCCTGCAGCTCTATGAATTCAAAGTAGTTATCACGTGAGAGAGATGATGATTGATCTCACGCCCCGCCCCGGTTGCATCAAATTGGTATCAGAGCGAGGAAGACCCTTAGATCGATATCTATTTTTTAAGGCTACGACAAAATCCTATGGACAGTGATCTAAGGATCCATCCTCTTAAAGCCGCGGCTTTCGAGGCGGCACTTAAGACATTCCAACAGAAGAACCATTGAGTTATACAGGGGCTGTAGGCTAGGTTCGGTTGCAAAGAAAAATATCAAAGGAGAATGATTGTTTATTGTAGAGATCTAGTAGATTGAGCGGGCTAGGTCTATACAAAAGTTGATCTTCCTAACTTCGATGGTCGTGGTCGAGTTAATGACTGACTATACGAAGTTGAGTGCCTATTCGAACTCACTAAGATGCCCGAGGAGAAAAAAGTTCTGTATGTTGCATGCAAATTAAAGAACACTACGTTGTTTTGTGGGAATATGTTCAGCACGATTGAAAGAGAGAGATGAAGGCCTCGATACGTTTATGGTCGCGGTGAAGCAAAAGATGATGGAATGGTTTGGATACACTTGTTGTGAAAATCAGGTACTATCCGTCAGCCCCATCAGAAGCACGCATGTTTTGCCTATAGAAATGAAAGGCCATCAACAAATGGAAGTTCTTCTCCACACTTTTGAAGTGGAAGTCATTCATGCAGGCACGCACTAATAGAAAAATGACCTTCCTTGACGGCCCCGCCCATTTTTCCCTATGGTTATGGACCATCGGATACTCCGACAGCTAAAAGCCGTCAACGAATCCTATAAAACCATCAGCGGAAATGGGTTTAACTACCAAACAAATTATCAAAGCCGACCGTCGTATAGTGGTTCATTTAGCCGTCGGCGAAGGAAGGCACTACCAAAGCTTGATGGTCCAATAAGGGACTCTATGGGTCCCAAGACAATGTGTGTGTTTTATCTAAGCCGTCCATCCATTTTAAAAGCTCATTTTAGGGCATGAGCCCAAAAAAGTAGGCAGATCGAAAGCTCAAGTGGACCACACTGTAGGAAATAGTGGAGAAAATTCTGGTTCTTTTAACAACTGGTTTAGACAACCCTCATCCACCACCACCTTATGCCATGTGTAAGGTTGAAAGTCACATTATCATGTCATGATAGAGACATTTCTTTTATCATTTTCCAAGTCCAAGCCTCCCTAAGATTAGGGAATCACTTATTTCTCATTTGTAATTGACAAAATTCCAAACCAGAAGAAATCAGAAATTCTAGAAGACGGCAATTCTATTCAATGCAGGGATTAATCAAGTGCTTCTAATTGCATTGAGACACTTGGACAGTCAAATTAGTGGATCAAGGCCGTTCGTTAGGCCCAAAATACATTTCATAAGCTACTACAAAAAAATGCGGACCGACCAACCTCATCAATCATGTATGCTAATGTAAAAACTCCACAAATCGACTCGCCAGTATGGTTGGTTCAGCTCAAAGACTCGGAGAACCCCTTTACTATAGTTTAAAAACCCAAAAGCTTGACTCGACTCACTAGTCGAGTCGGGTCAACTCGAGTAATTGGACTGTAGTTAAAAAAATCCAAAACCTTGACTTGACTCACCGGTCCAGATATTTATAATAATGAAAATCTAATAAGAGAGATGCTCACACACAACTAACTAGTTATATGTCCAACTAGTTGGTATGTGGGGCCATCATGGTGTTTGTATGACATGTCTTCCATCAAATAAGGTTGTCCCATCATGAAAATGGAATGCCCCACAAACCAGGTCGCTTCAATGTCGTCTTGACTTGAATAGTACGTGGAACACGAAGCTGCCAACCACTTCCATCAAGTGTGCCATCCCATGTTTGGTCTCAACTCCGAACATGACACTAATCCAAAATTCAGGTGGGCCTCACTTTTAAGTGTAAACTCATGTATAAAATTGCTAAATTCATGTGATATGGCCAACCTGAGTTTCAGAATAGCATGATATTTGGAACATCTCTTCACCCTGATGAGAAGCGTCCTAGGAACAGATTGAATGTGAAATATGAATCACTATTGGCCCCACAAAGAATCAATGGTGGGCCACCCATTCCCACTCTTTTGTGTGTGAGCTTTACTAAGTTTTGGACGTATCTAACCATTGGTTTCCATGGTAAACATGGGCAACGACAGCTTGAATATTTTGCACATTGTACCCCTAACTATCGGACACAAGGATTTGACTAGGGCTTATATAATTGAGGGTCGTTTATCAATCCGGCTAGGTTTGAACATGTACAACAGCCTATTAGTATGAAGTCTTGCCGGCCCACTCCATTAACGTTTAAAGGGCAATTTTGTACTAAACAAAATATGTAAAAACTTCATTGGACAACCCAATTTTCAGGTGGGTACGCCCGAGGACGGCTTGGATACCCCACACGTGTGTCAACTTGGCAAGTGTTGGTAGAAGGAAAAGAGATTAACCGAATAACAACATTACTATCCCATTAAAAATCCAAAGGCACACGTGAAATTGTATACAAGATCCGGACTGTTCATCAGGTAGGCACTACCGTATATGTTTTTTATTTGAAAATCCCATCTTTGGATTGGTGGCCCATGGCGACACAAGAAGGTAAAACTAACGCAAATATCCATGTTAAACTGGCTAGAATCTACTAATCAGGTGTGGGAATTTGAGCAGTGTACCACCACGGTGGGCCCACCTGACGCATTTTCTGGGAAGCCACGTTTACAAATTTGGATCACGGACGCAAATTTGACCCGTTTCATTGTAGAGTTTTGTGCTTAGAACTGTACACGAGTAGAGTTAGCTTAGTTGGCTTGCTTGACTCACTTCAAACTAGCTCGATTTGGCTCAGTTTCGACATTGAGTTCGAACCGAGTCGAGCTAATTTTTTTCAGCTCGAAGATTTTTTAGACAAGCTCGAGCTGGCTTTGGCTTGACTTGAAACTCGGTTCATGTTAACTTAGCTCGGGTTCAACCAAGTGGACTAGTTGGAAAGAGATGTTGTTTACTCCACATCGGAAGAGAGCAAAGAATTGAAAGAAAAAACTCTCTATGAAAGCAAGGGAGGTGTTAATGGACCTTGGGGTGCCTTTGGACCGGAATTAAAAATGTTTTAGGCCATGCTTTTGAATTGAGCTTATTTAAATTTTAGTCTTTTTTAGGCTCGAATTCAACTCGAACTGGTTCAAACTCTACTCAAAGCTAGATTGAGCCAAGCCGAGCATGCCATTTCAGCTTGAAGGCCAAGTCAAGCTGTGCTCAAGTCAGGATTGTTTGCTGGTTAAGTCTAGCTGAGCTCGATTCAGTTACTCACGGTG
The DNA here is from genome assembly GCA_003013855.2 of Liriodendron chinense. NCBI lineage: Eukaryota > Viridiplantae > Streptophyta > Magnoliopsida > Magnoliales > Magnoliaceae > Liriodendron > Liriodendron chinense. The sequence goes on along the minus strand of ML058336.1, from coordinate 789,071 downwards.
TACAACTCTAGTTTTGCTAATTCCGTGCGCGTGTAGAGCCATGCACAGCCAAACTTGAGCACACGTGTGCCCAATCTAATTCGTGGACTGTCCTGATCCTTTTGGCAAGGTCATCTCTACACGGTGGTTCCACCCGAGCACGGCTTGGATATCCCACACGTGTATCAAGTTGGCATGGGTTGGTACAGCGAAGGGGAATACCTGAATAACAACATTACAATCTCATTGAACCCAAAAGCCCTACTTAGATGTTTTTTTATGGGAACATCCCATCTTTAGATTGGTGGCCCATGGACAGACACCAGGAAGAGTAACTAACCGACATTTCTAGAATCTTCTAATCAGGTGTGGGAATTTGAGCAGTGTACCACCCCGGTGGGCCCACATGACACATTTTATGACACGCCACGTGTACAAATTTTGGATCATGGACACAAATCTGACCCGTTTGATTCCACGTGCGTGTAGAACCGTACACATCTATCCTTAGGCACATGTGTGCTAGACCTAAGCCACCCATAAGTCCTCCAGCCATAAAAATCAGATAATTTCGGGTGGCCCACAACCTACAAATCATACTTGCAGTTGCAAATTGTTTCTAACCGTTCATTTGTTTTGATCATCTGATGTGGCCCACCAGAGGAGTTAAGTGGCCTGATTTTTATTCCAAAAGATCTCACCTCATGGAAATTACAGATTAAGATACATGTACACGTGTGTTGGACGTCTAAAGCTCCCTCGTGTGGGATTAGAAGTTGTAAATAAGCGGTGGAAAAGGCATAAGAAATGTTAAATGTAAACTTTCTAGCCACAATTGAGTGGTGGAAAAAATGAACGGGATCCAAGACTCAAGTGGGCCGAAAAAATGACCGATTGAACTTCCACATTTGAAGTATTCGTGGGGACACAGAAGTTTCAAATCGGGATAATATTTGTGTTTTCAGTTCATCTCAGTATGAATGACATTATGAACCGTATGGATGGCATATAAACATCATTGTGGACCTCATAGAGGTTTCAACAGTAGGAATTGCCCTACCCATCTGTGGCTTTAGTGAGGCCCCTTGAGTTTTGGATCCTGTTCATTTTTTTGTCGCAACGCCTAAAATGATCTCACAAAACATTTGGACAGTGTAGATTTCTCACAAACATCACGGTGGGCCCCACCTAGATTCCGAGCGCAGGAGATGCTCCCAAAGGCTTTAGCAGGCAATCCGCGTCCCATTTCATAGGCCACCGCAGAAAAATATCGATCGGTCCACCTCATCAATCGTACTTTAAAAACCCCACAACTCAACTCGATTCACCCGTCTAGATGGTTCGACTCAAAGACTCGGACGAGCACTTGACTATAGTTTAAAATTCTGAAAGCTCGACTTTACTCACCGGTCAAGTAGCCTCGAATCGATAACTCAGGAAAGTTCTTGATCATAGTTTAAAAACCCATAAGCTTGACTCGACTCACTAGTCTAGCTGGTCCGACTCAAAGACTCGGACAAGCACTTGACTATAGTTTAAAAACCCGAAAGCTCAACTTTGCTCACTGGTCAAGTAGAGAGTCGACTCGATAACTCTGTAAAGTACTTGATTATAGTTTAAAAACCCAAAAGCTTGACTCGACTTGCCGGTCAAGCCAGGTCGAAATGTCTAATAAGTACTTGATATTTATATTGAAAAATTAACAAGAGAAATGTTCACACACAACTAGTTTTATGTCCAACTAGTTGGATGTGGGCCCACTTGGTGTTTATATGACATCTCGCCCGTTCATCAAGGTTGTCCCCTAGTGAAAATGGGATGCCCCACAAATCAGGTTATAATCCAAGGTTGCCTAACTTGAGCAGTGGCCTTGGCTCCTAACATAACACTAATGCAGCATTCAAGTGAGCCTCACTGTACAAAATTGTGTAAAATCATGTCTAAAATTGCTAAATTCATGCATTATGACTAATCTCAGTTTCAGAATAGCATGGTATTTGGAACATTCCTTCACCCTGAGGCGAAGATGGGAGATATGAATCACGGTGGGCCCCACAAAGAACTAATGCTGGACAGCCCATCCCAACTCTTCCCTATGATGAGCTCCACCAGGTTTTGGACCTGTCTAACCATTTGTTTCCATGGTAAACATGGCCCAGCACCCCTGATGGACAGCTTGAATTTCTTGCAGGTTGTCCCCCACCTGAGTTCAGCTAGCTGAGTCAAGCTAGCGCACTTCTTGCTGAATCGTGTGTTTGGTTGCACCAAATATCAAGAAATTTTATGATTAAATAGTAAAATTTCTTGCAAAATTTGATGATATTTTATGAAATGCAACCAAACACACCCTAAATAAATACAATTGCTGGAGGAAAACAATGAAGGTGGTGGTTTCCTAGTTTTGAGTCATCCAGTCTTCTGCGGTGAAGGATGTGGTGCCAAGAGAATCCGGTGAGTCGACTTGACTCACACTCATCATCGGGTTTCCTAGTGACTTGGCTTGCTTCCAATTTGTAGAATGGGTGTTCAAGATTATTTATATTAAAATAGGTCCCAGTTTGATCCATTTTATGAAGAAAAAAGGGAGTTATTTGATACTCTGACTGATGCTTGATACACGGCACTCATAAATTATACATCTCGCATGCATTAACTCAAATTAAATTGAAACATTTGTGATTTCGTTGTTGCTAAGTTAGAATTCCAAAAAAGCTAGGCTTGGCTATAGAGATTTCAGGCCTGGCCCACATCAAGATGGGCTGGCCATAGAGATTTCATGCCTGGCCCACATCATGCTGGGCTTGAGATGGAAGATCAGGCCCAATGGCTAACTTGGTCTTATCATTAAGACCCATTTCTAGATTTAAACCATGTGCAACAGGCCATTAGCCTGCTCGAGTCCTACCCGGCTCAGCCTATTAAGGTTTGCATGGGCAATTTTGTAATAAATACAATGCATGAAAATCCTCATTTACCCTTCATTTTGGTGCTAAAACCCACCACTCTTTCTACGCCATCCTGACCATCCATCGGGCTTAAGCTCGGAAAAAACATTTCCAAGGGACTTCGGCTACTATTTTGGTTTGTCAAAGCCCCGGCCAGTCTTAAACAATGCCAGCCGCGCTTGGATAGAGCTTGCCCTTGCCCTTAACCTGGCCTGTTGACACACCTACTCACATCCGTGCACACTTGTGTTTTAAAGCATAACCATTGGGTGATTTTTATTTTTAACTACCCCTTATTTGTCAAAAATCCATCCAACAATTACATAATCAAATAATTTTAATTTTTGTTTCAGGGTACATCTAAAATGGAACTTTGGATGGTAAGTTACTTAAGCTACTTATGCCATAAGTAGTTTATCTTAATTTCTACTTATTAAACTGAAGTGATTGAATAGCTTTGAATAAAAAGGTTACTTATAAATGATCATAAACCAAACTTACTTATCTCAAATAAGTTACTTATCTACTGCTGTAAGTTGAAAAGGTAACTTATCGAGTGGTATCCTAACGAGCCCTTTCTTTGATGTTCCTTTTGCATCAAACAAGTGACCACAGATTAGTGGTTAGGATTTCTCAAACAATATGAGTGGACTGGCCTACGGTTCACATATGACATACACGGAGGAGCCCGACCTGATGAGTGGACAGTCCTGATCCTTTTGGCAAGGTCATTTGCAAGTTGAGTGCCCCTGCAGCACGGTTTGATATCCCACAGGTTTGTAAACTTGGCAAGTGTTGCCATGGTATAGTAAGGACGCCACTTAGGGCCTGTTTATTAACACTAAAAAACGACAGAATGCGATAATTCAGAATGTCACTCAACCTTAAGTGTTGCTTGTTAACATTGAATTCAAAACGTGCTTGGTCATTTGCTCTGAAATTTTTTCGCTAAGAGGCTGGGCTTAACGGTGAATCCAGAATGCACTCATCGCACTCTTTTTTAAAAAAATTCAAAATTGCCATGGTCAACAAGATTTTTTTCCCTTTTAAGTAATACATAATCTAACCTTTTATGTGTGGCACTTCTCTAAGCCCACCATGATTTATGTGTTAGATCCACACCATTATCAATTTTTTTCAGATCATTCTAGAGCATGATCCAAAAAAATGTGGCACATCTAGAACTCAAGTTGACCACACCACATAAAGCAATGGGAATGGAATGACTATTGTTAAAACCTTTCTGGAGTCCACTGTGAAGTTTATTTGTCATCTAATCTTTTCATAAGGTTACGCAAACTTGAATGAAGGGAAAACACAAAAATAAGTTTAATCAGAGCCTTTTGTGGCCCCAAGAAGTTTTCAATGTTAGGCACCCAATTCCTACTGCTTCTTGTAGTGTGGCCCACTTTATCCTTAGATATCCCTTTTTTTTTTTTTTTTTTTTTTTTTTTATTATCTTATTCCCTAAAATGATATGGAACAATTGATGAAGGTGTGGATAAAACATATACACCACGGTAGGCTCCATAGAGCCCTTAACAGGACTGTCCATCTCTAGCTAGATCCAGGTGGGTGGTACCCAATCCTGTCGAGATTTGGGGGGAGCGGGTTAGGTGAGACCCATATCCTCTGGGACCCCTACATATGGGCCCACTGTGATGTATTTGACTACATTCACGCAGTCCATCCATATTGAAAGCTCATTTAAGGCATGATCCAAAAAATGAAGCAGCTCCAAATTCCAGATGAACCATAGTATAGTATATAGAAATAGTGGTGATTGACAATTAAAAACTTCTTGCAGGGTACAAAAGCTTTGGATCAAGATGATATTTGTGTGGTCTCTTCATCTAAGTGTTTGTGACCTTATCAACAGGTTTTGGATGGCAAATAAACATTTTGGTGGAATCCGAATTGAAATGGCGACTTTGGTGTTGGTGCACGATGGCATGGAAATGGGTGTCAATGGGCTGGCCTCAGCCTGAAAAATCAGAATTTTAAATACAACCTGCCCCGGCCCAAAACAATTCAGAATCCGGGCCCATAGCTCCCCCAGGCCCTACCCGTTGACAGCCTGTGGAATTGCAATGACGAGAAAATTCTATGTTGTGGCAGGGTCCAATAAAAAGCCTTCTAAGCATACCTACCATGCGAATGAAGGCCTCATACTGATGTGTTGTTCGGAAGATCCAATCCGTCCATCATGTTCATCACCTAATGTTCTTGTTGGATTCTAGAAAAATGGACCAACCCAAAACTTATGTGGGCTACACTATAGCGGAAAGTTGAGATAGGAACGCTCACCATGAAAATCTTTTAGATAGAGTGTGAGGGTTACATGCCTTATATGTGCCATAAAATGCACTCAAACGATGCAGCAGAGCACGAGGAATGTACACCCCAGAAATCAAGCCATCCCATAAATTAGGTGGGCCACACCATATAATTTTAAAGGTTTTAGGTACAATTTTACATGATGTGGACCACCAGATATTTGGATCTGCTTTTGGGAGAAAATCAGAACATGAGTAGCCTATGCACATGAAACGATTTGGATCGGCTGCACAATTCACAGTGGCTCTCAGACATTGCGTTTTACATTATGCTTAATCTACAAAGCTTTGCAAGGGATCCGGCCACATAACATCTACAATACGAGGCCGGCCCACGTATTCCACAGTATGCGTGATATGCGAATTGAGCAGTGACCCTATCACCGCCAGCGATGTGACTGGATTTGATGGGGCCATGGGCTTCTGGCAGAGACAGGGCCATGCAAGGCACGTTTGACTGGACGCAGGGGCCACCATAATGATCGTCCAGCCATTTGGCAGACAATTTTAGGTCATGGTCCCAAAGAATAAGCGGATACAAAGGCTTAAGTAGACTACATAGTGGAGATTAAACAGGTACCGTTGAAAACTTCTTAAAGGCAACAAAAGTTATATATAGATTAAGCTGATGTTTGTGTTTTCACTTCGTTCAGATCTAACAGGTTGGATATTAAATAAACATCACAGTAGGCCCTAAGAACAACACTGCTTCCTGAAGTGTGGTCTACCTGAGCTTTCGATCTGCCTATTTTTTACTTCATAAACTAAAATGATAAGGAAAAATGGATGGAAGGTGTGGATAAAAGCCATACATCGTGGTGGCCTCCCAGTGCAAACGTAAGGGGAAGTAATCCATGTTCAAATAACCCATAACCCATCCTTGACAAGGTACATGGCGCAATCAAATCCCATCAGTCTCTATCGAGGTCAGTGGTGGCAGGACGCATTTACTTTAGTATGACTCACACGTATGTTGCAGCAGGGGTCCATGCTTGACCCAGCGATGGTGGGAATTTGAATGGGCTGCGGTTAGAGATGCCCTTGTTGACCAAACAACTTTCAAAAAATGCTATGCACCACGGTGGCCCAATAAAATCCCACCTCCCGGTGCACTCAACGTGCAATCGTCCATTCTAGATGTAGGAAATGGTAGTTATTTGATGTAGAGCAGGCCACCGACTATTACATGGCCCAGATGGACCAAAAGAAGGCTGGTCGGGGTCAGAAGTGATCCGGACCTTCAAGATCGTGAAACGGTTGTATCTCACGATCTGGAACGAGTTTCTGGACATATAATATATAATTTTGGGTAGCTCGAGCTACTTAAGCCAACCAATCCCACTACGCCAGGTTGTCTATGCCAGAATCGTAATATTCGACCAAATCAATGGTCATTAGGCTAGTTTATTTTCAATTTTACTATTTATAGTAAGTTTTATTTCGATAATAATTTTTTATTCGTAGGATTTTAGAGTTTGTGTCCAACATGAAAAATGTTTAGAATATTTAATAGAACAACTTAGTTAGGCCAGTTTGAAAACTTTCTATTTTTGGCCAAAAACCATGAGTGGTAGAATCGAGAGACTTTTATAAATATTAAGCCTACTACTTATAAGTTGCGGTTTTTAGGGTGTTTTACTTAGAGTTAGAGCCTCAAACTTCTACCTAGTGTTTAGTTTTTTATTTAAAGTATTGTAAGTACTTTTATTCTCATTCAATTAATTATTACGAATTTATTTGGATTTATTTCCTGTTTCTTCTTTCTCCCTCGTGGATTCGAGGAAGTTCGGTAGAGGATTTTCGGAGGCCTCGTGAATTTAAGGTATTTATCCAATTAGGCAGATGATGATCGGCCTAATCACGCCCTCCCTACATCACTATTGATATTTATTATTATTATTATTTTTAAATTTGCCTCTTATCAAAGCCACATGTTCCACTATAAGTCGCCATGAGGTCCCCAATGGTTTGTATATGGCATTAGCAAAATTTTCCCACAATCAAATTTGGATGTCTTAAAAATTAGATATATCCAATCATTATGTGGGACACTACATGAATTTAAACATTGTTGGTAGTTGCCACCTAAAGGTTAGATAGGTCTGATCTCTGGGGTAGGTCTGATCTCTGGGGCATTCCTTTGTCATAGTAGCACCTATCAAATGAATAGTCTTGGTCATCCAAACATGGGCCATGGATAATATAATTCCTTTTTATATGATTCTCATGGGAAACTTGGCGGGGCCGGCACCCAACTCTTGCATTGGGAGTGGTTGACAACGGAATATGTGACGTTTAAGTTCTATTTTTAGTTATATTGAAAAATTCTCAAACACAACTTTTTTTTTTTTGGATCAATTTCCATTAATTTATTATATCATGTTCAGCTAACAGCCTAAACGAATGCATTTGGATGAGCTACAATCACATGAAAGAACGCATGCGGGGGTCTTACAATAGACTGCGCACCATCGACAAAAAATGGTGGTCCCTGTCATATAGCAGGACTCGTCACCCACCAAGTAGATGACTGTTGATGCCAGATCCTTTTTCACATCGAGCCACCTCATCAACGGCATCACCTGCGTCGTGGTCTGCTCCACCCTTTCCTTCCCCACTGACAATGGATACTCGTCATTTACGTGAAGGCCGCGCGCAATGGCATTGACTCGTATCTTGTACTTACCAATCTCCATAGCTGATGTCCTGACTAACTGCTCCACTCCAGCCAAACACGAACCATAAGCCGCAGATCCAGGGTAGATACCCCGTTCTGCACCAATGATGGAGGTCAGAAAGATGATGGATCCTCCAGATTTGGAGTCTCTCATTCTTTTACCAACAGCTTTCAAAAGAAACCATGGCGCCATGAAATTGATTCTCACTATCTTTTTAAACTCATCCTCCGCTAGATGTAGAGGTTCTTGCATATTCCCTGTGTAACAATTAATGAAAGCATCCAAAACACTTAGGCTTTTTGCATGCCTTGTCCACGGCCTCATCAAAAACAGACTCCCTCTCTTCTTCCATATCCAATCCAATCACTTTGATCGGATCGATTCCCTCCAAAGAACCTGCTATTGTCCCCGCAATTATGCGAAGGCTGCTCTCATCTCCCATCAAAACTAATCTGCAACCGCACTTCGCCAGAGAGTAAGCGATGTTGCTAGAAATCTCATCTCCATTAGATGTTATCAATACTCTCTTCCCATCAAAACCTTCCATTCTCTCCGCACAGTCAACCCAACAACTACTGAAAATCTGTTTGGGAGGACAAATCTCGAACTCCAGGCTCAAACACAACTAATTGGACAGGTCTCAGGCCCATCATAGTGTCTGTGCACCATGAAGATAGGATGTCCCTAGAGCAGGCCATTTCAACTATCAGGTAGAAAATAATGAACAACCATCCAAAAACTTCTACATTCATATGGGTCCCATATAATAGATGGGTAAACCTGATTTTTGGGCATCCTATTTTCATCCGAGGGTTAGGTTGGCATACAAACAACATGATTGAGTGCCGAGTACGAAGCATTTCTCAATTATGTTTATTACTGAAAAACCATACAAAAGGACTATTTCTGTTAGTAACCTAAATCTGGATGTAGACTCTTGACGTCATTACTGATCCGAAACCCCATTTCGAATTAAACTGGGTGCCTGAAACTAGGCTTCACAGTACAAGAACCACCATGTTAGAAACGGTCGGACAGAAGGCTGAAGGAGGATGGGAGTCTCCGAATGGCATCAGGTCGCGAGGAAGAAAGGCCTTCGCACAGATTACGGTGCCTTCGTAGGCAACATCACCTTCGACACCTCAGCTGAAGACCTAAATTGAATCTTCAGAAAATTGGGAAAAATCACAGACGTCTTCATCCCTTGGGATTGAAAGCTTCAACGACCTAGGGGATTTGCCTTCGTCAGATTTCTGTATGCCGATGATGTGAACAAAGCAATAGGAGTCTTCCACGGTCAGATGATCGATGGAAGGGTTGCGACAGTGGCAATGGCGAACCCTTTGAAGGAATTGAGATCAAGGCAGACACCAGCGCCTCCAAAGCTTCCAGGCAAACCTTCGCCGGCCCTCGACATCCAGGCCACTAGTCAAGACTTTCAGGCAAACAGACCAGTATTTCAGACACAGTCATATGCGGATGCGACTAGGAGAGCGTATGGTCCCATTTTGGGGCCACCAGCAGTCAAATCCAGGATCTTCTTACCAGAGCCGGCAGCAACTGATGATTTGCGGCACATTTCCTTCAGAGCCAATCCTCAGGAAGTGGCGAAAAAACAATGGGAGTTGGGGCTAGCTATGGTTGGGGAAGCTGAGGATAGAAAAGTGTCTATCACCCGTTTGATGAATTGCCTCAGAGGTTCCAGGTACATCGCTTCTAGCATCGACATCGCCCGATTACCCAAACATCGTTTCCTTATTTCCTTCAAATCTAGAATGGAGCTTTTATCATTCTTCGCTGACTACCAACTTCAAAAAGAAATGGGCCTCAGGAGAGTGGAGGCTTGGTCGCCAGAGTCAGGGTTAGAGGATCGAGGGGTCTGGATTAGGTTATTTGGGATCCTGGAACACGCATGGCTGGAATCTATATTTGTGGGCTTGGGGGAAACTTTTGGCTCAGTGGTAGAGATAGACAAAGACTCACTCCTGGGCATGACTCAACTCAAGGCTAAAGTTAAAGTCCTTCTAAAACCTGGTGCAGACATTCATAGTGTCAGGAAACCAGAAGTGGCAGGCAAGGTATACTCCATTTGGCCCTCCATGGTGCTTCCTGAAGGTTGTTCCCCTGTGCAGGTTCAAGAAAGGGAAGAATCAGAAACCCACGCGAGAGGGGAGTGCGCCAAACAGTGGGTGTAGCGTGTTTTCTGCCCTCTGGACAGAGATAGTGGACCAGTTCTCTTGTAGGAGGATTGCCCCTCATGTGTTTGCGTTAAAAACCCATGCACAAGGGCTTTTAATTCTAAATCTCTGAAGAACTGTTGCCCAGAAGAGAAGGGTCTCACTTCGTCTTCTGTAGAAGCGACACCAGCTGAGGTCAGATCGTGTCTACCACAGGATGGGGAACATGCAGATACGGATAGTGGTGGAAGGCAGCAGACCAGAGTGACTTCGGTTCCGGGCCTCGTGGGGAATATGGCAGGAGCTCGGCAAAACGTTTCTCAACCTGTTCAACAGACTGACTCTAAGCAGCAACCTGGGGGAGTTATTCTCCCAATAACAGACCAGGTAGAAGTCAGAAGGGAGGACTCACATCTGATATGTGGAAAACAGGGTATCATGCTGATGGATCAGTTGAGGGATTTCTCGGGAGAGGTGGCAGAAATCAGAATTCATTCCCCTGGGAGGAGAAGTGATGTAAGAAGGAGCAATATTCTAAATCAAGTCAGAGGAAGAGAGACAGGGGCGACCTTTCCTGACCATTCGGAGCCAGTCTCCAACGCTATAAATTATAAGGACTTGCAGATCTCCTATGGAAGACCTGTGTGTACTTGGATAAGGAAGAAAGCTCGGTCAGAAGGTAGTAGCCCCATTAGTGTGAGCAACTTAAGCCCTCAAATCCCTCATCTACGTGGTGTCTGCATTAATCCGTCTGGGGAAACACCTCTAGAAGTGATCCCAGATTCTTTGGACAGTGTTTCAGCAAGAAGCAAACAATAAGGAAGAAGAGGAAATGTCTGTCTTCAAGGGCCCCAGCTAATTGTGGATTTATCCCCATTCTTCGAAAACACAGTCATAGATATAAACAAGCAGATACAAACAGAGACCCAAGAGCAACTGAATGCTAAGGAAGATACCCACCAGGTATTTGGGGAGAGAGACACAAATTCTGGTGATTCAGAGGCCCTGCAAGGGGACATGCTAGCCACGGAGAATCTTCAAACAAGAGAGGTAGTAGGGCAATGTGTTCGGAAGTCTACCCAGCAATCGGAGCTAACTCAGAAGAAAGATAAGTACGGGAAGGGCATAAAGGCTGGTGAGAATTCAATAGCAGTAGGACCATTGAAAGGCATTTATTTGGAGGAATGGGATGGCCGACGACGCAATCTTCAGAAAAGGGCTGCAGACTCAGGTTGTCTAACAGATGGATAACGTCTTAGTGTGGAATGTGTGTAGGATAGGTAATGCAGCATCTCTCAGAACCACTAAAAGGCTTATTCGAAAATTTAAACCGGGTTTGGTAGTGTTGCTGGAGCCGATGCAGAGGGAAGATAAGAGGCTGAGTATAGGGCTGAAGTTGGGTTTCCACATGTCGATTTCGAACGCAGACGCGGGTGGAAAAATTTGGGTATTCCTCAATAATACCCACCTGGTGGAGGATGTAACAACTTCGAACCAGATGATCTCCTTCAATTCAGAGAGTAGAGGAACTGCAGAGAAAGTCCGTTTATTGTTTGTCTACGCGAAGTGCTCCAAATACTTGAGAAGGCATCTTTGGGAAGACATGGTAGCAGAGGCTGCCTCATTGGTAGGTCCTTGGGTAGTTAGTGGTGATTTTAATGCTGTTGCTGACCAATTAGAGAGACTGGGGAGCAGATTTCCTGACCTTGTCAGCTCAAGGGAGTTTGTGGACGCGATCAACAGATCGGGCTTGCAAGACGCAGGATTTTCGGGCAACCAGTTTACATGGAGCAACAACCAGCAGGGAAGATTGAGAAGATGGGCAAGGCTGGATAGAGTTCTGTGTAATGGGGATTGGCTCGATCGTTTTCATTCTTTTAAGGTAGACCACCTCCCTAGGGTGGGTTCGGACCATGCGCCCCTTCTCCTATCCTTCCCTCTCCCTTCTGCCTCCTCTCCAAGACCGTTCCGGTTCCAGCAAATGTGGTTTCAACACGAACATTTCCTTCAGCAAGTGGGGGAAGCTTGGGCTGTCGAGGGGCCAACACAGCCGATGTTTAACCTGCTTATAAAGTTGAAGAATGTGAAGAGGGTTCTTAAGAAATGGAACAAGGATGTTTTTGGTGATATTTTCGTTAATCTAAAGAGGGCAGAAGAAGACGTGTTGAGCAAAGAGCTCATTAACCAGCAATTTCCCACTCAAGACCCCACTAGTCAAGCCTTAAGGAAGCTCAAGATAATCTCTAGTGGCTTGAGTTGTGTGAAGAAAGTTTTTGGAAACAAAAGTCTCGTAACAAATGGCTGGAAGAAGGAGACAGGAATACCAAGTTCTTCCACTTGTCAGTCAAAAACAGATCGAGAAGTGCGGTAATCCAGAAAATCAAACTTCAAGATCGTGAGTTTACTTCCGACCCAATCAGGATCAAGGAAGAAGTGGTGGAGTTCTTCACTAATCTGATGACAGCCCAACAGGTCGACCCTCCTGAGGAACTCTTAGACCTTATTCCTGATTGTATCTCCCAGGAAGACAATCGGGCGCTTATGGCTGAGCTGACGATTTTTAAGGTCAAGCAAGCGGTGGATGCTATGCCTAAGGACGGGGGCCCTAGTCTTGATGGCCTTCCGGGAGCTTTCTTCAGTGGATGCTAGGACATCATTTGCGAGGACATCATGAATGCTATAAAATTTCTATTTAAACGAGGAACTCTCCCTAGAGCATTCTTGTCGACGCTTATCTTCCTTATCCCAAAATCGGGATCTCAAGGGAGATTATCTGATTTCCGGCCAATCAGCCTTTGCAATTGTGTACTACAAGATTTTTTCGAAGGTTATTTCCACTCGTCTTAACTCTCTCCTCCCTAAGCTTATTTCAGGGGAGCAAGGTGCCTTCGTCCAGGGGCAATCAATGACCGAAAGTATCGTGCTCACCCAAGAGTTGTTCAGAAATATTGACAGGAAAGTAAGGGGAGGGAACTTCATCTTCAAACTAGATATGGAGAAAGGGTACGATAGAGTGGAGTGGTCTCTCTTGAAGGCGGTGTTGCTGAAATTCAGTTTTAGTGCGGAATGGGTTGGCATGGTAGAGGGATGTTGGAGCTCCAATTGGTTCTCGGTGTTAGTGAATGGGGAACCGACGGGGTACTTTAAATCTTCCAGGGGGCTTCGGCAGGGAGATCCGCTTTCCCCATCGCTGTTTGTCATTATGGCTGAGATCTTGAGCAGAGGGCTGAAGAGGCTTACTTAGTCAGGTATGTGTCTTACTTTCCACGCAGGCCGAGGAAGTCAGATTGTCACACACCTGCTATTTGCAGACGACACCATCATCGTCACCAATGGCAGCAAAAGGTCTCTATCCAACACCAAATTTTTTTGGAGAGATACCAGCGAATATCTGGACAAAGGATTAATGTGGATAAAAGCTGCTTTATGTGCTCGAGCAAGTTGCCCTCCTCCAGGATCAGATGTGTTCAGCGATTGACGGGAATTCATACTTCGGCAGAGAATTTCAGGTACCTGGGAGTCCCCATTGTTCAAGGGAGAAGCAGGAGGATTCATTTCCAACCTTTACTGGAGAAGATTACAACAAGGACAATGGGCTGGATGAGCAAATGTCTGAACCCAGCAGCGAGATCTGTGCTGATCAAACACGTTCTAAGTAGCATTCTAATTCACACGATGGACTGCCTTGATGGTTCCAATCAAGGTATTGTCAGACCTTGAGAGAAATTTTGCTGATTTCTTCTGGGGATGGGATGAGGGTAGGAAAAAACAACATTGGATCAGTTGGAAATCCATTGCTGTACCCAAAGAGGAAGGGGGGATCAGTATTAAGTGTTTAGCCGACATATTGAATAGCCTTAGGATGAAACTGGCGTGGAAGGTTAGCAGCGACTTCGGGTCATCAATATGGGCAGATTTTATTAAGTCTAAATATGGGTGGAATAGTCGTTCAGCGGTTCCCAGGTCTAGGGCCAGAGTGGCCTCCCCTCTGTGGAAGAGCGTGCTAAAACTTCTCCCCTTAATTGATCAGCAAGCTCGCTGGATGGTGGGGACAGGCGAGTGTAGTTTGTGGTTAGATAATTGGACGGGGCTTGATCCGCTTGAAGATATTTGTGGGCAGCGAGTTCCCTCCCATCTAAGGAGTCTCCAAGTCAAAGATCTTCTGAGCCATGAGGGTATCATTCAGGACTCAGTGGCGATTTCTCTTATTACACTGGAAGTGTGTGCGCACATTGAGAGTGAAGGTATGATTGTTAATGATTATGCGAATAGCTGAATTTGGCCTCTCGAGTCGTCTGGTGAATTCTCTATGAAATCTGCTTGGAATCTAAGTAGAACTGCTAGGGGCAAGAAGAATTGGGCCAGGTGGGTGTGGCATGCAAAGTTGCCACCGAAGATTTCGATGTTCGTTTGGAAGATGCTCCTAAAAGGAATCCCGGTGGATGAAAGGGTCCAAGCGAAAGGAATATCTCTAGCTTTGAAATGCAATTGTTGTCCGCTGGAGAACGCTGCTGCCACCGAATCGATTGATCACCTATTCTCACACAGTGCGCTATCTCAACAGGTTTGGACCTACTTCAACAATGCATTTGATGTGTTTTGTTTTCGAGATCAACCGTTGGAAGCTCGGCTCTCGCATTGGTGGCGATAGGCGTCGGCCATGGACTCTTACTCCAATTTAAGAGGTATGGCTCCTAACCTAATCATCTGGGAGATTTGGCGAGAGAGAAATGGTAGCAGATTCGAAGGCAAGGAAGTCGAAAAATGCAGGGTGGTATCTAGGGTCCTTGGTTGGATGAGGTACATCAGTCAGTTTTTTCCAGCTCCAACAAAAATTTTCAGAGCTAGAAGGACAACTCTTCAACACCTTCACATTCATCTTAAGAGACAAGAAAATCTTGTTTGGTTAGTGATTAGGTGGTCGAGGCCGAAGGAAGGGTGGGTGAAAGTTAACGTGGACGGTTCGTGTCGTGGAAACCCGGGGAACATGGGAGGAGGAGGAGTGTGCAGGGATTGGAATGGTAAGTTCATTTTCGGGTTTGCTAGCAGCTATGGGATCGGGACAAACTCCTCAGTCGAAGCTAGAGCTTTAATCGACGGGCTGTCTACTAGTGTAGCCCGTGGTTGCATGAAAATCATCATGGAAACGGATTCAGATTCGGTGGTGGATGTGCTAGTGAAAGGTTCGAAGCTTCCTTGGAATCTTTGGTACTTGAGGGCTAGGTTTATAGCTCTTCAAGCGAGGGCTCAAGTAAAGGTGGTCCATATTCTTAGAGAAGGGAATCAAGTAGCAGATAGTCTGGCTAAGATGGGCAATGCCTCGCAAAGCTCGATGGTTTTTCAGAATACAAGGTCGCTGCCAGCGGTTATTAGGGGAAAGCTGGTCTTAGACAAAACTGAATTGGGTGCTATTAGAGTGTCGCGAGGTAGTCGAGGAGGGTCCAGGTGATGGGTCGCTGGTAGTTTCAATGGTTAACCGGGAGTATATGATAGGTGGCCTCCTCTTTTTTTGTTATGGTGGCTGCATGAATGGTCGCATTGTAAAGTCCCTTTTTAGGTGATATGATATGAAATCTTTTGAGAGAAAAAAAACCACCATGTTAGAAACAGTGAGTTGGTACCAGTGGAAGACTGTAAAAGCGCAAGGGAAAGGGAAAAAAGAGATGCAAATAGAGATAATAAGAAAAGACTAAATGATCTATGACCTAACTAAAAGCTTTTTATATTGGTGGTTTTTAGCTCAATTTCATGCTCTCTCTCTCTCTCTCTCTCTCTCTCTCTCTCTCTCTCTCATTTATAAGAGCCGCACTAAAGATGTTCTCATATTTGGAAGTTGGGCTTCTTTTTTTTTCTTTTTTTTGTTGAGGAGGAAGATTGGTCCCACATTGATTTTTTTACCATAAAAAAAAAAGGACTTAAAAAAATAAATGAAGTTTTCTTCAATCAAAGAATGCTTGAAATTCAGTTTCCATGATTTGCTCTCCTCTTTCTTCTGGATAGCAGGTGGTTTTGAAGGCTGTGCAATATATGATTAGGAAATTTCTTTCTTTCTTTCATTGTTGTTATTTAGCCAGGCAGAAACATAGTCGAATGGTTGATTTGATCCAAACTTAATTTAATGTCTGATTAGCCTGAAGGGTATGTAATTTTTCTGGTTGATCCATGACAATTTCCATGGTTTTCATGGATAATAGTTTTTGCTTATTGCATTTTTAGCCAAACCAATATATCAATTAGGCAGGGCTTTACAAAGTATGGTAGTTTTAGGATATGAGATACATTCCATTTCTCAGGATACTCTTTAATGGGCTCGATCAGAGTTAGAAAGCTATCTATAAGTGCAATGAACTCAACAACCAATGTCCCTTAAATTAGTCACCTACTATTTTGCTATAAATCATCTATATATTCACTTTCATAAGATGTTCAGTGTTAAAGTTCTTGTATGGTTCTCTAATCTTTCTTCCTTGTTTTTCCTTGCTTGCCATGTTTCCATTTCCTATCTTTCAGACTGCAATTATTTTCTTACTTTTATCTACCTAGTTTTTTTTTTCTTACAGAATGTGACTCCTGTTGTGCCCCTTAGATTTTTGCGGGAGCACCGATCAGAATGGGCTGATAACAACATTAATGTTTATTTGGCTGCAGCCGTTAAAGCTGGCCCCTGTGGTTCAGTCGTGTCTCGAGTTGGTGGCTATAGAGGCCAGGTTATCCTTCCACTGGCTCACACGATTGAGCATGAAGAGGCAAGCTATTCTTGTTTCTAGTTATGCTCATCAATGTGATTGCTCATTCCTAGTTTATGGCCCCTGCCATTCTGAAGCATATTTATGTGAGATGTGCAACTGAAATCCTTTCAATTTGATGTAAAAGAAATTTGCTGTTGCGGTTATTGCTGTAAACAAGTACTGGAGGTCATTAAGTTGGAAAATGTTGTAAATAGCCAGGAGGACGCCATAATGCCTCAAGAAATTTTTCTCCTGCAAGTATTCTAATTAGCTTGTACCATGCTCTTCTAAATGCAGTTTTTAGGCTTGTTTGGACAAGAGATAAATCATTACCTATTTTTTTCTTCTTTTATATTTTGTTATTTATTTATTTATTTCTTGGGGGGGAACCTTAGAAGTTGGATGCTTGGTTTATTCAAAATTTCCTATTACAAACTTGTTCAATTAGTTCAAAACTCACGTACAATTTTAGTTGGTCCAAAGCTCTGGTGGAGTTGAAGGGGATTACCTGGTTTCTTCTCTAAAACCTGATAAATGTCGAGCATTAGTCGAAAAAACCGAACTAAACATTGTAAACATAAAACAGCTAAATAATAAATCCATGTGTAAGAACCATTATGGAAGAACTAGAAGACAAGGCCTTACCCTTTCACAGATTAAGGATCCCCTTTACAACATAATTAGGCTTTGATACTAAAATTTATAAATGAAAACACTTGATGAAACATGTCCTTGATCAGGACATCCCAAGCTAGTCTTTTTTTTTTTTTTGTTATTTATCTTGAACTGGTTTTCAGTTGATGGGATTCTTTACGAATATGGATGGCTGACATTCACTATCATAGAAATGGGGGCAACTATGAGAATTTTTTTTTTTAAGCACTCTACTGAAGCCCCCATCTGCTATGAGCATTTTCTTTTTGTTAATGTTCATTTTCTTTGTTCTTTCTAATACAGAAATTCAACAATTAGTGCCCACATGTGTCATATGTGATATCCACAACTATATGCTTTTTTTTTTCTTTCTTGTGCACAAATAGAGAAATAAAAACCATATTTACTAAACCTGATTATTTGTAAAATTTTCTTTTGAAAATTTATGTGTTTAGTGGTGGTGGGCAAGCATTTTTTGTGGAATGTGTGATTCTATATGTTTTTGTGAAGGTTAAAAATTTGTATTTAACAAATCTCTGATTGGTAAATACATTTGTTGTAGTTGGATGGAAACAATCATGTGATGCATGTATGTAGAAGAAGAGGCAGTTGGTACTCGCCTTCTCATTGATGGACTTGCTTATTATAGGTAAGACCAATTATTCCTTTTCGTTTCGTCATAGACAGTTCTAATTGAGGAGTGGTCAAAATGTGTCCGGCACAAATGTATTCAAAAGCGACATTGTTCTTTAATGTTCAACTACAGAGAAATGATGTTGTGAGATGCACTTCATGGAAGTCAAGTCCCTACAATACTCATGGCAAAACTTTATGTTGACTGAGATCATTGATCTGGTGCCACTGTGTGGATAGACTGTAGCCCTTAATTCAAACTAATGTTGTGTTTTGCTTGTTAAATGTGGATTATCTTTCATTTCAATTTTGACCATCTGTTTAGGAGCCACTGAATAGATAGCCATAGGCCGATGATCATCTAAGACCTTGGTCTTTTGCATTGATATGATGGCTCAGTACCAAATCAATGATCCTAAACACCACATGTGCATATGATTTGATTATGCTTCATAGATAACTCTGTGAAGTGAAAATCATAGTAGCATTCCTCGAGTATATTATGTCTCATGTTGTTTATAGCTCCTTGGAGGTTTACCTTTTAAATTTAGTGCATCGGTACGTTCTTCTTGACTTGTCATTTTAACTTCATCTTCACTAAATTTGCTTCTTAAGCCTGCAAATTCCATGTGTCTGTGCATGCACGTCTTTTTTTTTTTTTTTTTGACAGATGGTGCACAATTTATTGACAAAAAGGGAAAAAAGAAATAGATAAACAGATTGCGATAACAGATTGCGATCAAGTCCCTACTACGAGACAGTGTGATTTTTGCATGGTAGCTTATGAAATGTGTTCTGGAGTAAATGGACAGTTTTTATAGAACCAGATTAGCTGATCTGCCAACCGCACCCTGAACGCTGACCGGAATCCGATCAGGCTCGCGTGGATGGAGCCCCCCAAAGGGGACGCCGCCACCGCCATATCAACGCAACATATAGAGGAGCAGGTTCTGCAACCCCAAATCACTTCACATGAGAGAAGCTGCCTCAACGACAACCGCCAGCTAGGAAAGGAAATCACCACGGAAGAATGGGAACGGATGAAGCCTAAAGGAAAAAGAGGGAGGGATTTCAGCCTATTCATTGGAAACATCCCCTTCAGCTGGACTCGAGGGGACATAGAGCAGATCTTTAACGAGTATGGCAAGATCACAGACATTTGGATACCTAAAGCCCCAAATTCTATGAAACCCCGAGGCTTTGCGTTTGTCCGTTATCTTTACGAAGATGACGCGGAAGCTGCAAGAGGACGGCTGGATGGTCAGCGAATTGAAGGAAGGGTGATCTCTTTGAGGGTGGCGCGACCGAGATCCACATCCAGGATCCCCTGTCCGGCCCCTCCCAAGACCCTAGAAGGATTGACGACGGCACCAGTAATGCGCATATCAATAGGGACAGCACATCCCCTATCTTATTCCGAAGCGGTCAAAGGTAAGGACATTCCCTCCTCTAGCCAACAGAAGGAAATAGCACTCGGTCTAAGGGAGGAAGACATTACTACAGTGGCAGACCCAGTAGTAGTTTCTAGGAAACTGTCAGAGCTTGAGATGGTAGTGGTTATGACAACGTCAGCGATGAATCTACCTATCCTTCATATAATTTGGACTCTCAGAGAATCCAAATTTTCATCTGCAGCGGTAGATGTCACTAGAATAGCGCCGAATCGTTTCCTCCTAGCCTTTAAATCGAGAGTGGAGCTTATAGAGTTCATCTCAGACAAGCAGCTCCACCAGCAGATAGGCATTCATTCACTCCAACCCTGGAAGCCAGATATGGCCCTAGGAGGGGAGGGTATATGGATGAGGCTATTTGGAATCCCATCCCACGCTTGGATGGAATCGGTGATAGTTGACCTCGGCAATTTTTTCGGCACAGTGACTGAAGTAGATACAACCTCGAGGTACGGTATATTCCAAGTATTTGCAAGGGTCAAAGTTAAGCTCAAGCCAGGAGTGAATGCACACCAAGTTCTGAGGCTCAAGGCGAATGGAGAAGCATTTGCTATCTTCGCGAAGATAGAACCAATAGAAGTATCTCTAGCCCCTTTTGAGGAAGGTGGCCAGCATCAGGGGGTTCCCACTAGGTCAGATACTTCATTGGGAAGAACAGAGAGGAGCGCTGACCTGCCAGAACAGGCCTTCATTGCTAGCACTCCACTTGTTTGCTATGATCTCCAAGAGAGCGACGGGGAACTCGTTCAAGCGGCAACGCTGGAGGCTGTCAGATTGAAGGCAGGGTGTCTGTCAAGTGCTCGTCCTATCTCCCAAGAGAGCCCTCCTAAGCCTCCCAAGGAAGGGTATCTGGAATCAAAGGAAGCAACCTTGGGGGTGGGAGGTATGGACGCCACATATTTGCAGAAGGCTCACCTAAGCCTACAGGTGATAGTCTGTGCCCTGGACCAGGCTCAGGCCGCTAGCCTATCTTCCCATGAACATCATCCCTATGTGCCCAGGAGGGTACCTGAGTCAACATCACCTAGAGAAGGGCCTATCTCTGGCACCCTGGAGAGTGATAAAATTAGGGAGAATGGGCAAGAACATGATTCTGCCAGAAAGACCTTACTTGACAGGGGTCCCTCCTCAGCCTCTAGGGGGAATCCTCCTTCAGTTAGAGTGCAGCTCACAGAAGACACAAGAAATCGACTCCAGCAGCCCTGGATTCAGACACACACCCAACTAAACCTCTCTACGAGCCCAAGAGTCCAGGAGCCTCCACAAGCTGAGACCAATGGGTTGCTCATGTTAAACCCATGGCCTCTCCGAAACAGAATGGGGTCGCTCTCAGAGGGCCATAGTCCCAGGATAAGATCATTTCTTGGGGTAGAACAAGATGCTAAAACCAGAGGCTTTGAATGGCAATACCAGGTTCCTAACTCTTGTTCGAATGACGAAAGTGACCAGCTGGAGCTGCCAGAGGAAGAAGACTTCAACTCCATCTCCTCAGACTCTCACACTATGGTAGCTGCTCAACCCCTTCTCCAAGATGGAAATGAAGATTTCGATCAGGTAAATCTGACAGTCGACATCTCTTCCTACCTCACCAAGGATCTACCCATAATTACCCAGCAAAACCAAGACAACTCTCTACCTATTACAGGCCTTTCAAGGTCGGAAGTGAGAGCACAGGGACAAGAGGAAATGGATAGACAGATCAACTGTGATCAGATAGCCAGTGGAACAGAGGAAGAAAGGGGACATGATCAGAAACAATCCAAGCAGAAAGTTGGCCAAAAAAAAAAAAAAAAATGCAGGATGAAACACATCCCTGAGAGAGGCCCAGAAGACTGGGCTGATAGGCTAAGAAGAATAAATAGAAGGGCAGTGAACTCCGGATGTGTTACGGATGGATAGCATGCTTGTGTGGAATGCCCGAGGGGTGGGTAACGTGGGGACGCGTAGAACAATTCAGAGATATATCTCTCAGTTCAGGCTGTGCTTGGTGGTGATCCTGGAGCCGATGCTCTCGGATGGGAAGCGGGTGAGGTCGAGCCTAAAGCTAGGTTTTCATTCCTCTTTCTCCAATGCTGAGGAAGGGGGGAAGATCTGGGTTTTCTCCTCTCTCTTGTCTATGCGAAGTGCTTGGCTGTTTCGAGAAGAAATCTGTGGGCGGATATGAACAATCTTGCCTCATCTTACAATGGTGCTTGGTGTGTGTGCGGGGATTTCAACGAAATTCTGTTTGGAAGTGAAAGGATTGGAGGGCATAGCAGAACCCTGTCAACTTCAATCGCTGATTTCATGGGAGTTGTGCAGCAGTCGGCCCTCCGTGACGCGGGCTACCATGGAAACCCCTTCACTTGGAGTAACAATCAGTCCAGCCTCTCTCGGGTTTGGGCGAGGCTGGACAGGGCCCTTTGCAACAACGATTGGTTCACTATGTTTCCTTCCTTTGAGGTAACCCACTTACCCAGGGTGGACTCAGACCACTCCCCCCTTCTCCTCTCTTTTCCAATTCGTGTGATGACAGGTCCGAAGCCATTTCGCTTCCAACGAATGTGGCTGCAGCATCAAGCCTTCCTCCCAATGGTGAAATCAGCATGGCTTTCTGTGGGTGTGGAAGCCGGCGGTAATCCAGTTTCCCTCCTTATTAGCAGAATGAAGACCACCAAGCTAGCGCTGCTGAACAGAGAGATCTTTGGCAACATCTTTACACAGATCAAGCAATAGGAGGAAGAGATCATGCGGGGAGAACAAGAGCTTCAAGTTGATCCTAACTCACTAAGCGCCACCAGGTTACCAGAGGCGAAGGAAAATCTGGCGAAGCTGAAGCTGATGGAGGAAATCTTCTAGAAGCAGAAAGCCAGAAATGACTAACTGAAGGAGGGGGACAGAAACACGGCTTAATTCTTTAACTCGGTCACCGAGAGGAATCGCAGGCTTTTAATCAAAGATATCCTACAGAGCAACAGTATCAGAACTTCAGATGGGGGGGGGGGGGGGGGGGGGGGGGGGGGGGGAATAAAGACAGAAGCGGTGCAATTCTTCTCCTCTCTTCTTAAATCTGAATGCTGCAACCCTATTGAGAATTTTCTTGAGCACTTTCCGACTTGCTTATCAGAGGCTGACAATGATGCTCTTCTTGAAGCTCCCACGTAGGACGAGGTCAAGGAGGCAGCGACAGCCCTTCCTCAGGACGGAGCCACAGGCCCAGACGGTTTTTCAGGTGCTTTCTATGTAGCCTGCTGGGATTTTGTGGGGTCTGACATTCACAAAGCGATAAGTGCTATCATCCAGGGAGGGGAGCTCCCTAGGGTGATCAACTCTACTCTTATCTGTCTGATTCCAAAAATCGAGTCGCCAAGGAAGTTTGCGGACTATAGACCTATCAGCCTTTGCAATTGCCTTTACAAGATTTTTTCGAAGGTGGTAGCCAACAGGCTGGCCAAGCAGCTCCCCAAATTAATCTCTAAGGAGCAAGGTGCTTTTGTTCAAGGGAGATCCATGACGGAACACATAACTGTGGTTAAAGAGCTGTTTAGAGAAATTGACTTGGAAAATTAGAGGAGGCAATATCATTCTCAAATTAGACCTTGAGAAAGCTTACGACAGAGTTGAATGGCCATTCCTCATTGTAGTGCTCAGAAAATTCGGTTTCAGCCAGAGATGCATTTCCCTTCTCGAGAAATGCTGGAAAGATAATTGGTTCTCTCTGTTGGTAAACGGAGAGCCGTGCGGATTCTTCAACTCGACCAGGGGTCTTCGCTAAGGGGACCCGATTTCCCCTTACCTTTTCATTATAGCTGCAGAGGTTTTCAGCCGGGGCTTTAAGAGGTCAAGCGAAAGGGGCTTTTGCTCGCCTTACAAAGTGAGGAGGGGTTGTGTGAACATCTCTCACCTGCTATACGCAGATGACACGCTGTTGTTCGTTAATGGAAGTACCGCATCTCTTAAGTCTGTCAAAAAATTCCCTGCCAAGTTCCAAGCGATCTCAGGCCAACGGATTAACAGAAGAAAGAGCAACGTTTACACCTCGGAGAAGCTGTCGTCGACGAGGATTCGGGAAATTGAGAGGGTTCTGGACATCCAAAAAGCCTCGACCCATCTTAACTACCTGGGTGTCCCTATTTTTAAAGGTAGACAGCACTGCACTATGTTTTCCCCCTTGCTCAATCGTATCCGCGGCTATGTTGCTAGGTGGCAGGCCAAATACCTCTCCCAAGCAGGTAGGTTTCTTCTCATTAAGCACGTTTTATGCAGCATTACTATTCATCTCCTGGCTGCGTCAGACATCCCTTCCAAGGTTCTTAACCAGCTAGAAACAGAGTTTGCTAATTTTCTGTGGGGCAGCAAGGAGGGTAAGAAGAAATTGCATTGGGCAAGCTGGACGAAGATTGCTAATCCTCCGATCGAAGGCGGGTTGGGCATCAGACGCTTGAAAGATATCTTGAAGAGCTTTAGGATGAAGTTGGGGTGGAGGGTCAAGTTCTTGCAAGTCCAAAGCCCATGGACAGATTTTATCAGAAGCCGCTACAGGGAGGACATTTTGGGTAAATCAGCCTCGAGCCCCATAGCCTCGAGATCCCCTTTCTAGAATGGGATTGTTAAGCTGTTCCCTCTCTTGGAGGCTCGCACCATATGTCTGATTGGCAGTCTTTGGAGAGATAACTAGACAGGGCTCGGTCCCCTCATCTCCAAATGTACCTCACCGCTGTCTCAGCATCAGAAGCAGATGCAAGTGAAGGGTCTGTTAGGCCCAAAAGGCATCAAGAACAACTCTCCAGCTTTGCCGGCCCTGCCTCAAGTTGTCATCTTGCACATCCAGCAGAAGGGCTTCTGCACGTCGCAAGCAGAGGATCATTGTATTTGGCCTGCCACTCCGTCAGGGATTTTCAGCGTGTTGTCGGCGTGGAATTCCTGCAGGCCAACAGGGACGCGCAAGAGTTGGTCCAAGTGGGTTTGGCATGCGAAAACGCCCCCCAAAATTGCTATTTTCATGTGGAAAGTGATTCATGGAGCCGTCCCTGTGGATGGTAGGATTCAAGCAAAAGGCATCCCCCTCGCTTCCAAGTGTGACTATTGTGGCCCCGACAGGACCCCATTAGTGGAGTCGCTGGATCATCTTTTTTCGAAGGGTCAGTTAGCTTCAACTATCTAGTCTTTCTTCAGCTCCCACATGGAGATTTCCCTCATCAACGGCCAATTGGCTGTGGAGAGGGCTATGCAATGGTGGAGAATGGCGTCGACTTCAGACAGTTGGGGAGTCCTTAAAGGCATCCTCCCTAGCATTATCATGTGGGAAATTTGGAATGCGAGAAACGCTATGAGATTCGAAGGCGAAAACGTGGGTGCAGAAAAGATAATCTACAGGGTTAGAAGTTGGCTTTGCCGCATTTCCACGGATCTTCCCCCCACTAAGAATTCGAGCCTTGTCAAGCAAATGGCCCTCCAGGTGCTGGGGCTCAAATTCCAAACCGAGATCAGGAGAAGCTCGAACATCATGAGGTGGGCAAGGCCAGAAGAGGGATGGAGCAAAATTAACGTCAATGGTTCTTCCAGAGGGAACCCGGGCCTTTCAGGGGGAGGAGGGACTGGTAGAGACTCAAAAGGGAATTTCCTTTTTACCTTTTCAAGCGGGTATGGAATAGGTTCCAATGGCATAGCAGAATTGTGAGCGATTCAGGAAGGGCTCGTCCAAGGGGTAGAGAGGGGATATACGAGAATAGTCGTGGAAAGCGACTCGCACTGCATGGTAAATGCGCTCGCCAAGAACAGGATCCCCTCCTGGAATATGTGGTACTGGTGGACGAGGATCGTCAATCTGGATAAAGACAAGAATATCAGATTTCTATTCGTTCCTAGAGAGGCAAATGGAGTTGCTGATGCGCTTGCGAGGGAGGGTAGCGGATCTCAGGCGCGAAGGATCTTCGAGAATACCGCTGGCCTCCCGGCAACGGCTCGAGGAGAGTTGTTTATGGACCGTTTAGGTTTGGGTAAGATCAGGGAATGAGCCCTCCTGCAGCTGCCTTGCTGTTTCGCCTATTTTCTGGATGAGGATAGGCCTTAGGGCCAGCTCGTCTTTGTTTTAAAAAAAAAAATCTCTTAGGGCTTCCTAGGCCAAGGGCTTCCCCTGGGTTGGGGTGTTTGTTTTTAGAGTTATATGATAGGCTGGCTTGGCTCCTTTTTGTTGCGGGTGGCCAGCCCGAATGCCTGCAGGTTGTATAGCTCTTTTCTGTTTACATATATACAGCAGATTCTGAAAAAAAAAAAAAAATCCCTACTACGAGAAAAAGGGAAGGGGTTCATTGCCATTCATCATCATCATCATCATCATCATCATCTAATCCTTACCAACACTAACTTTGTTCTCCAATTTCTTCATGGAGATCTGAATAATAAGATGGGAATAGCTAGGCATGGATCCTGAAAGAAAAAGTGTGATTTTATTCAATTCCTCAATCCAAGCTCATTCTGCTGCTTGTTTGCAGATAGCATTGATTTTATTCAATACAATAACGCCACGTGCATTTATTTTAACATAGCTAATATGAGCAAAGTATTTGTAAAATGTTGCTGAACTCATGTTAAAACGCCATCAGTTTTTGCCATTCTCTACTTTGATCTGTACGTTTGAAATTGATTTAGATGTGAACTTGAAGAGAATGCCTTTTCTGTGGAGATTATGAATGGTGACTGTAATAACCAACTTGAGTCAGTTGATGTTGCAGCCTGAAACTTAGTTAGCTCCTCAGAAAACCAAGAAAGCACAAGCACTCCGCAGTGGCACCTCATCTTGAGTGGCACTACTTATAGAAGGAAACAGTATTTTTTTTAAAAAAAGTCTCTCCTTTTTTTATCTGAAGATTCATGATATTTTGCTTGAGATCTTGAGATCTTTATCTTTGTACATTGCTGTAAAAATTTAACAGTAGAAAATAGGCGTTTATAGGATTATTGTCGCACTCATACCTGTATTTGTTTTGTTTGTGTCTATTTGTATTGATTGAAATGAACATTTTTTTTTAATGTGAATGAATGAATGATTATGCAGTTGAATGGGTGAAACACTTTTAGCCTCAGTTTGTGATTGAAGCTTAAATATATTATTTGCCTTAGTTAGCAGAAATTGAGCCCAAAGATGGATTTAGCTTCTGTAGGCATCAACCAAGGCTAAAAACTGGATTTAGCCTCAATTATTGAGGACCGAAGTTAAAAACTAGATTTAGCTTTAGTTGATGATAACAGAGGCTAAATCTCTTTAGCCTTAGTTACCCAAACCGAGGTTGCAACTTTGGTGACTAAAGGCTTTAGCCTCGGTTGTTGAGAACTGAGGTTAAAAGTAGATTTAGCTTCGGTTGGAAGCAATGGAGGCTAAAAACTTGATTTAGCCTCAATTTGAGGCAACTGTAGCTAAAAAATCTTTTAACCTCAATTGAAAAACTGAGGCTATAAAAGCCATTTTAGCCTCGGTTGCTAAAAGTGAGGCTAAAGCCTTTAGCCACGGGGGTTGGAGCCTCGATTTGGGTAATGGAGGCAAAATTGAGGCTAAAGGCTTTAGCCACAGTTTTTAACCTTTTTAGCCACAGTTTTGAACTGAGGCAAAAGGCCTTTTTTCTTGTAGTGTCTATATATGACCTAACTAAAGGTATGGCCCTTTGCATTTGCAGCCCTTCTTGTGCTGGACCATTGGATTCTTCGTTGCTAGCCCTTTGTGTGGTTTGGTGTAGTGGTGAAAAGGGAGCTCCTTGATGGATTATAGAGTCTTGGATCATGCAGTTGCGATCTTGGGAGGGAGGGTTCTCACCTCAGGGTCAATTGGAGGGCTTTTGTAACTTCTGTATTTCTTTTTTGTTTTTTGGCTATGTGATACAGAGGCTTTCTTCAATTCATTAAAACAGACGAGGGCATGCCCTTTTATAGAGTGGAATGGCTGGACGAGATTACATTAAGTAATTGAATGGGATAATTCTTAGATGATGACGATGGATTCATTAATCTACAATACATGGTCTTGTTGCCCTTTATTACCTTATGGTGAACCTTTTTGGCTGATATATATATATATATATATATATATATATATATATATATATATATATATATATATATATATATATATATATATATATGTGGACTGATATAGCTATATCATTCTTCAACGAAACTGGTGCATATCAGACTATGCATATAGGTTTGAGAGGATACTATATTCAAACCCCACATGAACCACTTTGTGTGTGTGTGAGAGAGAGAGAGAGAGAGAGAGAGATTATAAAAGCTATAAATGTCATTACACAGCAGCTAAACACGTAACATACATTACGTGCACGAACAATAAATTAACATGCAACAGTTTTAACAGCCCCCGCCACCACCTCCACCACCACCACCGCTGTCGCAGCCACCGCCACCACCTCCACCACCTCCACCGCTGTCGAAGCCGCCACCTCCACCACCACCACCGCTGTCGCAGCCACCACCTCCACTGCCACCACCGCCATCGAAGCTGCCACCTCCACCACCATCACCGCTGTCGAAGCCACCACCTCCACCACCGTCACCACTGTCGAAGACACCACCTCCACCGTAATGGTCGTGATCATCGTTGTGGCCGCCACCACCGTCGTGGTGGTCGCTACCTCCATGGTGCTTGTGGTGGTCATCTGGGCGACGTCGACAAATACAAGCAAAGATAATCATAGATATGATGGAGAGTGGCACAAGAATCATGAATACCAACAATACGCGACCTGAAGAACCATGGAAGGCGCCATTGCTACTATTGCCATCTGCCAAAGCATTCAAAAACCTTGCCATCCTTCTAATTTATAGCATGCTGCCAAAGCATTCAAAAACCTTGCCATCCTTCTAATTTACAGCATGCTATATAAGACCATTGACATATATATATATGAGTCACTCTCAAGTCCAACCGGTTGGACCACAATTTGCAGTCCACCCATTAGATTTCTTCCAAACGGTTAAGTGCTTGTGAAATCCAATCCTCCTATTAGGTTGGCCCCACCACGGGGATTCCCTAGTGCAAAATCAGCCCTATCCAATCATTAAGTGAGCTACAATATAGAAAACAGCGTACAGCCATTGATTAATAGCAAAATACAAGTGCTGGTACGCTGGGTTAGTGGATGCAGCTGATTTTTGTATGTGTTGTTCCTTGTGGTGGGGCCAACTTATTAGCAGGATTGGATTTCAAAAGCACCTAACAGGTTGGAAGCAATCCACTGGGTGGACTGCAAATTGTGGTCCAACCGGTTGGACTTGAGAGTGCCTCCCCCTCTCTCTCTCTCTCTCTCTCTCTATATATATATATATATAGCGGTGAGGACTAGTTCAATAGGCCACACTATAAGACCGTAGATAAGGTCTCCTGCGCACGATCCGCAGGAGACCATGACTCATATATATATATATATATATATATATATATATATATATATATATATATATATATATATATATATAAAGAGGGAGATTGAAGTCTTGATATTCACGTATGAACTTTCCCGCGCAACCCCTTCTTTCTTGCCACGCGTAATATGTATTGGATATCTAAGACGTGAAAAAGTTGGGCTGCCATGACAAATCTTGTTCTCGGCAATTTCTCAACTTAGAAATTTTCCTAGGTGATTTTGCAAACTTTGGGGCTTTTCTTGTAATATTATTAAGAAAAATCTTACCAAAAATAAAGATACTTAATCTAAATATAAAGATGCTCACACGCAACTTTTACGTCCAAGCAAGTTGCCTTGTTTAAGAAAGAAATTAATTTTAGTAATGTTTGGATAACTACCAAATGATTTTTTTTTTTTTTTTTTCCTTGGAGAAAAGCTCAACCAACATCACAACTTTCGGGCAGGCCCGTGAACAAAAAGGAACAGGCCCGCCTATCATATACCCTTAAAAACAACCACCTACCCTACTCGAAAGTTACCTAAATAAGTTACTTTGGAACTCAAGTCATTAAGTGACTGTTTGGATGCCACCAAATAAGTTACTTTTTCTACTTACAGCAGTAGATAAGTAACCTATTTCATATTAGTAAGTTTGGTTTATGATAATTAATAAGCAACTTTTTAACTTAAAAATACATAATCACTTCAGCTAATATTTTTAGCTTTTTTATTTTTTCACAAGTTGCTGAATAGAGTAAGAGGAGAGGTGAAAGAGAGGAAAATGATAAGCACGTTGTTTACCATCAAGGCAGGCCCCACATGAATAGACTGTGTTGATGTATACGGCGGGTGCATGTGATGGGTAGTGGATATTGAAGGTAGGCCCCACATGAATAGACAGTGTTGGTGTGCACAGTGGGTGCATGTGATGGGCAGTGGATATTGAAAGTGGGCCCTACATGAATAGACAGTGTTGGTGTACACGGTAGGTGCATGTGATGGGCAGTGGATATTGAAGGTGGGCCCCACATGAATAGACAATGTTGGTGTGCGCAGTGGGTGCATGTGATGGGCAGTGGATATTGAAGGTGGGCCCCACATGATAGATAATAACATTGACGGTTGACCCTACTTGATAGATGACCAACATCAAAGGTGGGCTCTACATAATGAATGGTGCAAATTAAAGGTCAGGCTATAATGATGAATTGCCCACATCCAAGGTGGGCCCTTGTAACGCCTCGGTTTTCATTACTCAGGTGCTGAGCCCGAGTTCTGAAAACTCGAGTATACACATTCAAAAATCTACTTTACTGCATAATTTTTTTAAAATCACAATAGAAGCAGATCAAGACATGCAATGTCCAATATATATTAAACTGTACAAGTGGCGCCCACAGGGCTTATACAAACCAAATGTCTCAAATTTTACATTAATTGAAAGATAACAAAAACAAATGAATCTAAACTATACTAGAGTTGCACGATCCAACCAACTCTCATCCAACGTCAGTTGTACCACCCGATATAGTTTGATAGCGTTAAAACGCTATCATAGTGAGGTAAACCCTCCAAGATTACTAAGCATGATAACAATTAGGTAATGATTAATTAAAGATAACAGATTACGATTCACAAGTTCTAAAATTCTAGGAGATAATATATAATATAGCCATATGTAAAATTACAGGTAATATTAACTAAAAGTAACAACTACAGTTAGATAAAGAGACAATAAAGATAACAAATCATATAATGACAAACTTAAAATTCTAAAATGCATTTAATATAATCAAATGTAATATTCCATCCACATCACAAACAACACTGCATTCACCCAATTCATTCCACACATATTAACATTAATCTTTTAAATATAAGGATGCATGCACATGTTTATCAGCCTGGGAATGCACATCTAGTTGGCGAATTTCAAAACCGATAGTAATATGGCTCGTTACCAATGTTATTCGCAATGCAATGTATATCAAACAAACAGTAATCTGGCTCATCACCAACATTATCTGTAAATGCCATGTATGCATGATTAGCCAGTCTTTATTAGTCCAACTTACAAACAAATATTTAAAAGCTCACGATTACTGTGGGGGGCGCGCGCAACCCAACATAAGCCGACGGATCGAGCATAGCATCCCAATGTTATTCGCAATGCAATGTATATCAAACAAACAGTAATCTGGCTCATCACCAACATTATCTGTAAATGCCATGTATGCACGATTAGCCAGTCTTTATTAGTCCAACTTACAAACAAATATTTAAAAGCTCACGATTACTATGGGGGGCGCGCTGCAACCCAACATAAGCCGACGGATCGAGCATAGCATCCCAGAATACCATCCTCGGCCCATGAGATGTCAAACAAAAGAATTTCATATTACACTAATCAGAAATCTCTACACTAGTAGCTATTCAATCTACAAGTACAAATTGCCATCTTAGGTTCATACCAAGTTTCTAATAAAGGATTTTCTTCCCAGTCAAAGCCACTTGGGCAACAAGTCCATTTATGGACACCAATAAAAGGGGGTCTCCACAATCAAAAGTCACATGGGCATTAAGTTCAATAAAGGACACCATAAGATAAATTCCACTTTATGACTTCCAATGACAAACAAGCCAACGTTTAAAATACATTAAATATCATTTCCTACCCAAATCTCCAAATGACATTCAAGACGTAAGAAAACAGTTCCATTCTACTAATTATATCAACATTAATCAATTTAGAGATAAACAACTTTATAAACAATGACTAGCATGAGACAATTATCATAAGCCGAATATTATAAGACAATTATTATAAGACGATTATAATAAATCAACTATGGAAGTAAATAATTTCATAAACAAAACAATTAATTACATAAACATGTAATGAAAATTAAGAAATTGCAAATAAAATAATGGGAAGCTTGAAGGGTGAGAACCCCACCTTCAAGAAGACACTCCTTCGCAAGAAGATAGTAAAAGTAGGAAAAATTGAAAAATCTTGAAAATCTTATGACAAACAATTAATTAATCATCAACCTTAATTCTATTATAACAAATTAATGAAATAGAGCTACTTTAACTCAATTCTTATGGTAAGTTGAGTCTAATCCAAACCGAGGCACACTAGGTCCCTCACACATCCAAATCTACAACTACATTCTTCTCCACAATCAGGATTAAGATCAGATTCAAAATTACTGAAATAGGTAGGGTTTTATCTCAAATAACTGAGTAGACACCCCCCCTAATGAAATTTCAACAAAGTTAAGATACAAGGACTCCCCACCAAACTCAAGCTTAACTCATATCTAAGACTAAACTTGGTCACTCAAGAGCAGAGCTTGATCATCAATCATAACTTGAAGTTTGGCCTACAAAACTCATCCTAACTCCATGAATTATCAGTGAGTTAATTCAGCTTATGGTTAACTCAATTGGATCATCATAACTCCAGATTTCATACACTCAATTCAAGTATAAAACTATTAAAACTAGATTCATGCTTGACCCAACTAAGACCCCTGAAACAGCCTAGGAGTGAGGATCTAACTGGGTTGACTCCGTTTGCAACTCAGCAGCCAAACTGAGTCAAAGCCCAACCTTACACCTCCAAATGAGCATGATTGGAAAACTAACCTGTTAGAGCAGAATTGATCACAGCTATAACAATCAACAGAGATCCCAGCAACAATAAGTAGAGGCAGAACAACACAACTCAGCTGAATCTGGTCGACTCGAACCAGATCAAGGAGTTCAACTCGAAATTGAAAACATCATAAACCCAAGCTCCTCGATCTTCTTCTTCTACCTCTCCATTCCTCCTTCTTTGTGTTAGAGCGATCAAACAGATCTGAAACTCACAGATCTGAAGTGAGAAGATGCTTCCATGGGCTGCATCAAACAGATATGAAACTCACATCTGAATTGAGAAGATGCTTCCATGGGCTGCATCTAATTTTGACGATGGAGCTCTATTGGGTGGCCTATCTCATGGACGAGATAGATCTACAATCAATGGCTAGTAGAAAACCTTCAGAAGCGACGGCCCAACAAGGACGAAGCGGTAGCGATTCGAAGATCTCAGACGTCTTCTCGAGCAACAACACATAGCTGAGGAAGAGATGAGCTGCAGATGGCGATTGGTTCTAGGGTTTCCTTGTGCTAGGAGGAGAAGAAATGAGTGACTGGGATTGCTTGGAATCTACTGTTCCTATTTTTGGAAGCAAAGGAAAAAGGAAGGGAAAACCATTCCATTTTTTATATTGGCCGGTCGATCCACGGTTGAGATTCCTCTAAAAAGCGGTTTCTACAGTTGCTAAGAATGGCCAAGATTTGCTAGAGAAGTATCACACGGATCACTGTTTTAAGTTTTCTATTTTTGGAAAATTAATCTCGCCGGGACGATTTCAACACAATCCAACACATGCATAACTATCTGCACACGTGAGGACCTAGAAGGTATTGTAGAGCACCACACTTTCTATAAGATAGATGGTTCAGATCATCCAAAGATGGGTCATATCAATCACAAATTTGAGAATATGATGTTGCTGGAAACAATGCATCAACTAGACAGCCCTACTTCGAGCTTGAACCGAGAATGCTAAACAGTTCCAAAAATGATGCAGACAACCTATGGTTTGGTCTTTATCATGTCCTCTACAAGATGGACGGCTTGGATCATCCGAACCTTTTCTCCAAATTGGGCCACGATCCACCACTAAACGGACAGCGTCCAGCCCCCTCACCTGCGCGAAATAACAGAAAAAGAGAGGGAGAGAGATTCTCTTTTGAGAAATCTTCGGGTTAGCAAGTGCTGAGCTCCTCCAGCTGCACGGTGCACGGCAAGTGCACTCACACCATGCATATGCACCCATCACTAGTAGGGTCCACAGTGATTTCATGTGAAATCCACTCCGCCCATCCAGTTCTACAGGTCTTAATATTGGTCCAGTCCAATAATAAGGCAAATCTAAAGCTTAGGTGGCCCATATCAAAATATTTTCATGCATTATGTGCATTTAACTTGTATTTTCTCACAACCCAATGGTCAGATCGATTCCAAATAAATTTCTAACAGTTAAGATATCTCATAAGCTAATATAATCCATTCTACGAAGGATAATATAAACTATTGCCATTTATAGCCCTTTAATAACCCAATCATTAATAATAATATCCTTATTATTATTACTATTGTTATTATTATTATTATTATTTTAGTAAAAATGATAGGCTTCATAGCATGAGAGGGCCACTAACCATAAGTTGTGTTTTCAGAGGGTGTTTCTAATGATCTAACGGTAAAATCTCCATGATATTCATTGTGAATGGTTCGATTCTTTAATAAAAGGGCAAGTTTTGACAAAGTCTAATTTTTAGAAATGATGTTTCATATATGATCACGCACACCTATTCACTAATTAGATTTCATGGTAACACTTGAGTACAGAAAGTACGGGGTGTTACAGCCCTGCATGATGGACGACACACATAATGAATGGTCCACATCAAAGGTTGGCTCCACATTGAAGGTGGGGCCCACATGATGGACAGTCCACATCAAAGGTGGACTCCATATAATGCGCAATTAATAATGGTGGGCTCCACATGATGGATGATCCACATCAAGGTGGGCCTCACGTGATGGATGGTCCACATCAAAGGTCGGGCTAATGAGAATGGTCCATTTCCAAGGTGGGCTCCTTGTGATGGACAAACCACGTGGGAGGTGGGCCCAGATGATGGATGGTCCATGTCAAAGGTGGACACCACATGATGGGTGGCGGATATTAAAGATGGGCCCCACATGATGGAAAATAACATTGATGGTGGGCCACACATGATGGATGGCCAACATCAAAGGTGGGCCCTACCTAATGAATGGTGCACATTAAAGATCTGACCCTAATGGTAAATGGCCCACATCCAAGGTGGGTCCCATATGATGGATGGTCCACATTAGTGGGGCCACAAAATGAACGATTGAGATCAAAGGTTGGCCTCACATGATGGACAGTGGATGTGAGGGGGACCAAATAGACTTGAGGGATGATTACTTATGATGTTGGAAACCAAACATGCTTAATTTTCTACTTTTGGATGATGACTTTATTTGCCAAACATGCTTATCTTCTAATTAAGTAGAAACCAAAATAAGTTATCAAAGAAGTAGCTTATCTTTAGTAACTTACAATCCAAATGGGCCCTAAATTACTTTTTCCACTCAAATTAGTTGGAGAAACATGATTGTAAAAGTATCCCATGTGGTTAAAGCTACTTATTTCGCAAGATGTTTTTTTTTTTTTAATCTTTTTATTTATTTATTTACCTTTTGCAACCTTTTCAATTTTCTACCATCTCCCACAGTTCATATTAAACGACGCCCCACTTGATAGATGATCCACATCAAACGTGGCCCCTACATGATAGATGACCCACATCGAGGTGGCCCCACATAATGGATGGTCCACATTAAAGGTCGGACCTAATGATGAATGGCCTATATCCAAGGTGAGCCCCGCATGATGGGCAACCCACATGAATGTGGGGCCCACATGATGGACACTCCATATCAAAAGTGGGCTCCACATAATGGGCAATTAATCATGGTAGGGGGCTTCACATGACCAGTGGTGGATATTAAACCACATGATGGACAATAACATTGATGGTGAGCCCCACATGATGGGTAACCAACATCAAAGTTAGGCCCTATATAATAGATGGTGCACATTAAAGATCAACCCCAATGATGAATAGCCCACATCCAGGGTGAGCCCCACATGATGGACAACTCACATCAAACATGGCGCCCATACAATGACCAGTCCGCATCCCATCAGATGTGAGGGGGACTAAGCAAACTTAAGGGATAAATGCTAATGATGTTGGAAGCCAAATATTCTTTTCTACCTTTTGACTTATAAATATGTTGTTTACCAAGCAGACTTTTCAGCTAAATAAGTGAAAACCAAGATAAGTTACTTGTGGCATAAATAGCTTATCAAA
Organism: Liriodendron chinense; assembly: GCA_003013855.2. Classification (NCBI taxonomy): domain Eukaryota; kingdom Viridiplantae; phylum Streptophyta; class Magnoliopsida; order Magnoliales; family Magnoliaceae; genus Liriodendron; species Liriodendron chinense. Next base: position 753,066 of record ML058336.1, on the reverse strand, counting down.
GTAACTTACAATCTAAAGGCCCTTAAGGGCCCGTTTGGTTGCAAAATCCAGTTTCTAGATAAAAATGAGATTCCACAGTTGGAATCCAAAATTGCAGAAACTAGACAGGAAGCCAGGTTTGATATGGAACTTGCTGTTTGGTTGAAAATTGTGTAATCTAGATTATGTTCCAACCGTTGCTTGTGGCATGGCCCACTTGGGCTTCAGATCTGCTAGAGAACCTGACCCCTCACCTATTGTAGTCCCGCAAGACAGATGGCCGGGTTGAATGGCAATAAACATTATAGTTGGCCCTAGGAAGTTTTTTATGGTGGACGTTCAATCAACATTGTTTTCCTATGGTGTGGTCCACTTGAGATTTAGATCTGCCTCATCTTTTGTCTAATGCTCTTAATTGAGCTTTCAAAACGGATGGACCGTGTGGATATAAAACACATATGTCATAGATGCGCAACGCATATATGAAGGTGGGTGATGCTAACTTTCGCCTCTTTTCCCTTAAACGGTGTAAAGAACCGTTTCCACTAATCCCGGTTCCAGCCAAATTAAGCTTCTGTGTGGAATCCTTTTTGGCTGGAACTTGTCACCAAACACACTGGTTAAAATCGAATTCTGCTGGAATCCTGATTTTAAGCTGGAAACTAGTTTCCAGGTGTTAACCAAACGTGCCCTAAATGTTCTCCATAAAAATTATTTCAAGGAATAAAAAGAATTATTGGCTTAGATGGGCTACATTGTGGCATTAATGTGAAATTCACCCAACCATCAGGTAAGCCATTGCATGGTGGACCCAAGGCTCGAAAATCATCCCATCCATAAAAAGCTCACCCTCCAAACTGTTTCTCTTAGTGTACCCACTTAAATCACGAATGAGCCTACTTTTTGAGTCTCAGGCTGATGTTTTGGTGTAGCATCTAATGGTTGGAATGGATTTCACATAATCGTCACAGTGGGCCCTATAAAAATAAAAGATTAAGGTGGATGTCTCTTCCAACTTTTCTCATTGGTTTGGCTCACTTGAATTGGAGATCAGCCTTATTTTTTGGCTTTGGGCCTAACATGGACTTGACTCACTGGTCAAGTAGGGTTGACTTGATGACTTAGGCAAGTACTTGACTCACCGGTCAAGTACTTGATATTTAACTAACCCTAATCAAAATTCGGGTGGGCCTCATTATAGGAAACTGTGTAAAATCATGCCTAAAATTGCTAAACTCATATAAGCATGGCCAACCTGAATTTTAGAATAGCATGATATATATGAATAACTATAGGCACCACAAAGAACTAATAGTGGGCCATGATTAGCCCCACCGACTTTTGGGTCTAACCATTGGTTTCCATGGAAAACATGGGCCAACAGGCCTGATGGACAGCTAGCTTGAATTTCTTGCACTTTTTCCCCACCTGAGTTAGGCTACATGAGTACTTCAGCCTCGCTTATTAAGGTTTGCAAGGCAATTTTGTAATAAACACTATATATTAAAATCTTCATTTACCCACCATGTTGGTGCTCCAACCAACCTCTCTCTCCTTTTGCACCATTTGGACCACCTCTCTGGCTCAAGCTTAAAATAAACATTACAGGAGGGGTTCGCGTTGCACTATTTTGTCTTGTCATAGCCCTGGATTGTATTGAATAATGTAGCCCGTGCTTGAACAATTTTTTTTTCTTTTGACACGCACCCCACACACACACCTGCATTGACTCCATAGTGGGATTTCACTACCAATGGGTACTCGAACCCCAGGGCTAGCCCCTGCCCTTTACTTGGCCTGTTGACACACTTACTCATATTCGTGCACACTTGTGTTTTAAAATAGAGCCACATTTATTGGATGGTTTTCACTTTTAACTGTCCCGTAAATGTCTTATCAAACCAACAATTAGATAATCAAATAATTTTAATCCACTTGTTTCTGGCTGAAACTATTCTCCTGACTGGCCCCCTTACACTTTTTAAACTTTGTTGTGAACGAAAATACCCTTACTTCTTTAGATCCTGCACTGGTACGGAATTTGAGTGAAGAAGAAGCCACGTAGCCTCCAATCCCGAGACAATAATATGGATGTGAGTTGTCATTGGGTCCACTTCAAAGTAGATCTAATCCGTTCATTTTCTTTGTTGCCCCTTGTTTATATGGGAAGGTGGTAACATGACGCTGACCTGATCTATGTGTCACCCACAATACTTGAAAAACGGTAACGGTGATTATTCCATACTAAATGTTTTCATATGTTGTGGTCCCTATGAGTGGTGGATATTGATCATTCTTCTATTCATGACCTAAAAAGAAATCCTGAGGATAATGGATGAAGTGGATTCCACTCAAAAGTGATGGTGGGCCTCACAAACGGTGTATGAACGCCATTATAAAGGGGTCAAACATTGCCTTTACAAAAATTCAAACAACAAAGCCTTATTTCTCCTAGGAAAATAAGCTCGTGGGACCACTACTCTATCTGATGTCCCTCTCCGACATCATTTGAAGCAAAGTTCTTGTATTATTTATTCTTTCAAGATCAAACTTCTCAATTTTTTTTTCCAGCGAAGTAGTAGTCGGCTCATAGGTTGAGGGTACACTCCATTCACATATTCTTAATCCTTTCAACTATGACCCTTTGTAAATGGCTATCACAACTCTAAACTGTAAAAGAGGATCTAAGTGCTATTATGTTTGGACTTCTATCCCGACCCTTTATGGATGTCAACCACGACCCTTTCTGAATGCCTATTATGACCATGAACTGTATTATGTTGGGACTGTGAATCCTGAACCTTACTACATGACAACCACGGCCTTTTGTGGATGGCAATCACGACCCTGAACTGTATTATGTTTGGACTGTCTATCCAGACCCTTGCTACATGACAACCACGAGCCTTTGAGGATGGCTATCACGACCTTGAATTGTGTTGTGTTTGGACTGTCTATCCCGATCCTTACCACATGACAATCACAACCCTTTGTGGATGGCTATTATGACCATGAATTGTATTGTGTTTGGAATGTCTATCCCGACCTTTACTACATGACAATCCCGATCCTTACCACATGGCAATCACAACCCTTTGTGGATGGCAATTATGACCATGAATTGTATTGTGTTTGGAATGTTTATCCCGACCCTTACTACATGACAATCATGACCCTTTGTCGATGGTTATCATGACCCTGAGCTGTATTATGCTCGGACTATCTATTCCGACCGTTGCTAAATGACAATCACGAGCCTTTGTGGATGGCTATCACGACCCTGAACTGTATTGTGTTTGGAGTGTCTATCCTTACCCTTACTACATGACAATCACAACCCTTTATGGATGACTATCACGATCCTGAACTGTATTGTGTTTGGACTGTCTATCCCGACCCTTACTACATGATAATCATGACCCTTTGTGGATAAATATCACGACCCTGAGTTGTATTATGCTTGGACTGTCTATCCCGACCCTTACTACATGACAATCACGACCCTTTGTGGATGACTATCATGAGCCTGAACTGTATTGTGTTTGAATTGTCTATCCCGACCTTTACTACATGACAATCACAACTTTGTGGATGGCTATCATGATCCTGAACTGTATTGTGTTTGGATTGTCTATCCCAACCCTTACTACATGCAATCACGACCCTTTGTGGATGACTATCATGACCCTGAACTGCATTGTGTTTAGACTGTCTATCCCGACCCGTACTACATGACAACTACGACCCTTTGTGGATGGCTATCACGACCTTGAACTATAAAAGAGATACGGGTGCTATTATGTTTGGATTGTCTATCCCGACCCTTTAATGTCAACCACAACTCTATGTATGTCAATCCCGATCCTTAGCGTATGATAACCACGATCCTTGGCGCATGCTAGTCTCGATACCGTACCACATCTTGACATGTTCAAAACCATAATCTCGACCATCCACAAACACATATCAACACAAATCTAGAAGAAAACACCACTACAACCATTCACAAACCCACATCAATACAAATTTGGAGAAAAAACATCTACTAACATAAAAGCACTATGTCTTTCGATTTCGGTGATACAAGAAGAAGACCGGAGTCGAAGAAGATTAAGTCAGAGAAAGCTAGGCGAAAGGAGGTAGTGGTGCGTCCAGGAGATAATGGTGCATCCTGGAGAAGAAAGAGAAGGAAATGGGGTCGAGTTTGGGATTATAATTGGGGCAGGGATCGCGTTTGAGATTATATACTTCATTCCTATGATCAAATTGATCCCTATATTCAGCTTTTCGTTAGATTCAATCCGTTCATTATCTCCGAAATTCAGAGGAATATAACTATCCAGATGATGACCAAAAAATTCCAATCAGGTTATCCACAACACAATAAAGAAGAACGTATTGTTTTAGAAATCGTTTACCATTTTTCGTCATTGTAAGCAACCAATAACTTGAAAAATCGTTAATCCAACATTAATTTGACATAAACTTAGGCCACGTACAGACATTATGAACGGATTAGATCTACCATCAGATGGTCCACTAAATCAAATGGATATAAAAATCAGATCGGGAAAGGAAGCGGCCATAAAGTTTGACGAAAATGTTTCTGTTTTGGTCCATACTAGGGACGAACTATATATAACGGTACATGCTACGTTCTGTGGGGCCCACAGGGTTTATATGTCATCCAACCCATTCATAGTTACACAGATACATGTGTAAAAGAAAAAAGAAACAGATATCTTATTTATCCAAATGGTTTAGGGCCACCAATAACTTTCAACGGTCTCAGATATATCACCTTGTTTCTTGTGCTGTGATCCACTTCCTTAACCCGATTTTTGCCAATACGTTTATAATTAGCTCTTGAAATGAATGGAAGGTATGGATCGACATCATGCCTCACAATGGGCCCCACTTTAACTTTCTTACTATCCAGCTCAATTCACCTTCCACACATTAATAATTGTCAGGCACATGGCTCAATACGTAAGGGTATTTTCATCCACAGCAAAGTTTAAAAAGTGTAAGGGGCCAATTAGGGGAAATAGTTTTAGCTAGAAACAAGCGAAAAATTTCACCATACAAGGGGGTCGTACGGTCAAAATCCCATATCTAAAATGAGACTTTGGTCCACATTTATTTTCTGATGGTCCTAATTTTCAACAAACAAGTGACCACTGATTAGAGGTTAGGATAGCTCAACCAATAGTAGTAGACCGGCCTACGAGTTCACATATAAGATACCCGTGTGTCCGACCTCATGAATGGACGGTCCTGATCCTTTTGGCAAGGTCTCTCTATATTGGGTGCACCAGAGCACGGCTTGGATGGATATCCCACACGTGTGTCAACTTGGCAACTAATATCCCACACGTGTGTCAACTGGGCAACTGTTCATATTAGTGAGGACGTACGCGACTTAGCTAGTACCCATAACCAGTGATGTGGACGTAGTACCCTGACTATGGGCCCACCTTGATTATGCATTGTATATCTAAGCCGTCCATCCATTTATATGAATTTGGGGTGGAATATACCAGAAGAAACAATGGTCATTGAACGCCCATCATTAAAAAACTTCCTTAAGGCCCACTATAATGTTTCTTTGTCAATCTTTTTTAGTCATGCAATGCACCCACACGATTATAACAATTATAACAGGATGAACTCAGTCATCCATTGGTTGGGTTGTCTCCTTGGCATTTTGCACACAAGACCTAATGTTGAAGAGTCTTGATTGTCTGCTTGACTTGAACAGGATTTTCCTGTTTACCTGCCACCTGATTGGTCTACCTCAACACTGACATTGTCAGCTACATTTAATGCCATCAGTGCTGAGCTGGACCAATCAAACATTGGCAAATAGAAAAATCCCGTTGAAGACGAGCAGATGATCCGAATTCAATGTTGAAACACCTAGGTGTCTTTCAGCTGGGCTAACAGGTGAGACACTTACTTGTTATCTAACCTGTCAAAGAGGTCACACGGAACTGATGAGAAGAAAACACAAATATCAACTTGATCCAAAAATTTTGTGCCCCAAGAAGTTTTCAATAGTGGATATTCATTGCATTCAACTGTCTACTTTCTAACCGTTGGATTCACCGAGAGGATTACCTTATGCAAAAATCAGTTACATGCACTCAGGGAGATAATCACACTTGTATATTGCAATTTATTGACGGCTATACATTGTTTCTATGGTGTGGTCTACGTGATGAGTGGATGGGGATGATTTTTTACACCAGTTTATTCTTATAGTTCTTTTCAACCTATTGGAAGGGTTAGATGAAGCATTCACTTACAACGTTGAATGTTACATGGTTGGTAGACCATAATTTTTAATACAACTGCTTTTAAATCAAACCGGTGTTCTGTTGGGAGATCGTCCCTGTCGGGAGCGGATTGCCTGTGTCACCAGCCACAGGGATATCCCTGTGGCCGGGGCTGCGTGTGATCCACAGGGATGTCTGTGACAAATCCACTACGTCCATCTGTTTTGGAAGGCCACTTTAGGACAGGATTCTAAAAATTAGGCAGATTCAAAACTCAGGTGGGCCGTACCACATGAAAGAGTGGATATTGAACACTCATCGGTGATAAAAGTTTTCCATGAGAATGATACTTTTTCTTACAGTTTATTTGAGTGTTAATAATTCTTTGAATGGTTTGGATGGCACATAAACATTATGGTCAACTCCATGGAGGTTTCAACTGTGGATGTTGGTGTTCCCACTGTTTTGTTGGTGTGGCCCACCTGAGTTTTGAATTTGCCTGATTTTTAGAATCCTATCCTAAAGTGTTCTTCCAAAACATATGGACGTAGTGGATTTGTCACAGACATCCCTGTGGATCCCACACAGCCTCGGCCACAGGGATATCCTTGTGGCCGGTGTGACAGGCAATCCGCTCCCCTATCTATCTGGTTGCTCATTTGGTCTTTCTGACTTTTCTTAGTTTTCTATTTACTTGTTCAGACTTTCTTTTTTCAATAGAATTCTCATCTCTCAGAACAAAGAGAAAAATCAACGACCTAACTTTGGTGCTGATGAAAGACCGCGTGAAATTACAATGATGAGAAAACCGGGTCCAAATGGACGGACGGTGTAGATACAACACATACATGGGCCTCACATAGAACTTGGTGTCATCACTTCAATAGTGAGATCGCTATCCGTGGCAAATCCACGTCCGGAGGATTGGGTCGCAAATGTGTTGGAGTTTTCCTCCTCATGTAATCAGAGGAGAGAGTGAGGCAGTTTTGAGGTCTGACCCCCCGGTGCCCCCTGGCCGGCCGACAGGACAAAGTGGATAGAAAGTCCATTTTCATTGGACTGTTCTTCGGAGGTCCTAGACGACCGACCGGTCAGCAGATAGGTCGGGTTTGTGATTTTTATCACAGTGGCTCTTTGGATGTTTTACTGTACATCCAGCCGGCCAGCCTAAGGTGTGCGCGGACTGCTACTACAGTTTTCTAATGGAGCCTAATACTTGCTAAAAGCTATATGAGGAGCTCTAATCTGGGATTTAGGTATCCCATCAAGTATTCTACACGTCCAAGGTGAGAGAGAGAGAGAGAAAAAAAAAAAAGAGAAAGAGAGGAAGAGAAAGAAGGAGAGGAAGCTTGTTAGTAGAAGAGGCTTTACTCGCGAAGGTGATTTACGATGCAATGACGTCTCGGCTCTTCAACGTCCTCGTGCTCGGTTGAGATCTCTCAGTTTCTAGTCCTTTTATTGTTATCGATTCCCTGCGTGGGTGAAGAAGGTTTGATCCAAGCGGTGTGTGCTTGTGATCGAGGTTGTAACGGTTCTACTTCATAGTGAATTGTTGATATAGACGAGGTCCCGTGGTTTTTACCTCTTTGAGGGTTGTCCACATAAAAATCTCTTGCGTCGTGTGGTTGATGATTTGATTTAGTTTATTGCTTTATCATAACCCATAATTCTAGTAGTTTGGGGGGCGAGATCCTAAGGTTTTGTGAAATGTACCCAACAAAAGTGGTATCAGAGCATTCAGGTTGATTGAACAGGAAGTGGGATCGGTTCTGAATTATGGAAGGTGGCTCATCAAGGATGTTTTGTCTCAATGGATCCAACTAGACCATATGTAAGGCTAAGATGGAGGACTTGCTTTATTGTAAGGACTTATATGCTCCAATCTTAGGCATATCAGCGAAGATAAAAGATATGTCAGATAATGATTAGAAGAAATTGGACCGGAAGGCAGTAGGGTTTATAGACAATGGTTGGACGGTTCTATATTCCACCATGTGTCTACGGAGACATCAGCCGCTAGCCTATGGCTGAAATTGTAAGGGCTATATGAGAGGAAGACGGCCGGCAATAAAATCTTTCTGACTAGAAGACTTGTAAATCTCAAGTTCAAGGACAATGGTTCTGTGGCTGAACATATGAATGAAGTCAACAATATTGTGAACCAGCTCTCCGCTATGAAGATGGTCTTGGATGATGAACTACAGGCTTTGCTATTGCTTAGCTCATTGCCCGATAGTTAAGAGACATTGGTGGTGTCTCTAAGTAACTTCGCGCCAGACGTAAAGGTGTCCATGGAACAAGTAACAGGTTGTCTCTTTAATGAGGAGACAATGAGGAAGTCTCAAGGGTCTACTCAGCAAGAGGCCCTTGTGACACAGGATCGGAGGATATGAAAGAACAGAAAGGGCGAGAAAGCCTGAGATAAATTCAGGGATAAGTTTAATATCAGAAGAGATATTGAATGTTGGAACCGTGGCAAGAAGGGCCATTATAAAAGTGAATGTCACAATAAAAATAATCAGAAAGGAAAAGGGAAGGAAAAAGGTGATGAATCAGATTCTACTGCGGTCGCATCAGATGACGACGTTGTGATCATTCTCTCAGCGGATCATGATGTTTGTCTCACGGCTGTGAATTAGGACACCGATTGGGTGGTCGATTCGGGAGTGTCGTTTCATGCAACTCCACAAAGGGATTTCTTCACAAGGTACAAGCAAGGCAGCTATGGTAAAGTGAAGATGGGAAACTCTGGAGTATCCCAGATTGTGGGAGTTGGTGATATTTGTGTGAGGACCGATGTAGGTTGTACATTGGTTCTAAAAGATCTGAGACATATTCCAGACCTTCGCCTCAACTTGACGAGAAGGTTGGATGTAGCCGGCTATGAGAATCGATTTGTTGGTGGGCACTGAAAGCTCATCAAGGGTTCGATGATTGCAGCAAGAGGGAGGATCTGTTGCACCCTATACAAGACATGTGTCAGTATATGCAAGGGTGAGTTGAACGTAGTGGAAGATTTAGTGACAGACGTGTGACACAGACGGCTAGGCCACATGAGCGAGAAAGGGCTTCAGCTACTAGTGAAGAAGCACCTCCTTCCAGAGTTGGCAGGTACACCTCTTAAAACCTATATTGATTGTTTATCAGGGAAACAGAATAGAGTTTCATTTGTAAAGACTACTTCTCATGTTAAGAAAGTGCATCTATTAGATTTGGTTTATTCTTATGTTTGTGGTCCTATGAAGACAAAATCCTTGGGTGGGGCATTGTATTTTGTCACATTTATAAATGATGCATCTAGGAGGGTTTGGTTTTATGCTTTGAAATCCAAGGACAAGGTCTTTGGTGTGTTTAAAATGTTTCATGCCATGGTCGAGAGAGAGAGACAAGTAGATCATTGAAGTACATCCGCACTGACAATGGAGATGAATACATTGGTGACTTCCATGAGTATTGTAAGTCCTTAGGTATATGGCATAAACAGACGGTACCCAAGACCCCCTAGCACAATGGTGTATCTGAGCGTACGAATCGCACCATTATAGAGAATCAGATACATGTTATCCCATGCGAAGTTGCCCAAAATGGTCTGGGGAGAAGTAATGCACACGACAGTGTATTTGATAAACAGGTCTCCATCGGCCCCTTTGAATAGAGAATTACCTGAGAAGGTGTAGACTAGACATGATCCTTCGTACAGTCATTTCAATGTGTTTGGATGTAGGGCATCCGTTCATGTACCAAAGGACGAGAGGTCCAAGCTTGATACGAAGATCAGACAATGTGTGCTTCTTGGGATACGATGATGAGAAATTTAGCTTCAGATTGTGGGATCCGACCGAGAAGAAGCTCGTCAGGAGCAGAAATGTAGTTTTCTTTGAATATTAGTGTATAAAAGACATTGGAAAGCCAGAGAAGACCCAGCCCAGTTCAAGCGAACTGGAAGATTTGGATCCTATTACTCCTCCCGTGGTGCTTGATGACGGGAGAGTATAGCAAGGTGTAGAGGATGAGGGAGTTCCTATAGAAGATGGACCGGGGGAGTAGCCCCCACTTAATCCACCTGTTGAGCCACATGTGAGGAAGACATTTATGGACAAGCCCCCGTCCAAGAAGTACTTGCCGCATGAGTACATTATGCTTACTGATGGGGGAGAGCCAGAAGATTTTTTCTGAGGCCCTAGCTGACGAGCATAAGGGGGAGTGATTGAAAGCTATATAAGAGATGGAATCCTTGCATAAGAACCACACCTATGATATGGTGAAATTGCCTAAGGGTGAAAAACTCTGAGCAACAACTGGGTGTTTAGAAAGAACATTGAGCAGAAGAATTCACAAACAAGGTTCAAGGCCAGACTCATGGTGAGAGGTTTTGGTCAGAGGAAAGGTATAGACTTCAATGAGATATTCTCACTAGTGGTGAAGATGACGTCCATATGGATGTTGCTTGGGTTGGCGGCTAGCATGGGTCTGGAGATAGAGCAGTTAGATATTAAAACTGATTTCCTCCATGGTTTCCTGGAAGAAGAGATCTATATGCACCAACCAGAGGGGTTCGAAGTCAAGGGCAAAGAGCATATGGTGTGTAGGCTTAGGAAGAGCTTGTATGGGCTGAAACAACCTCCTAGGCAATGGTACAAGAGGTTCGACTTGTTCATGTTGACACATGGGTATGATAGAATGGAGTCGGACCACTGTGTGTTCACTCGCAGGTTCTCAGATGGTGATTTCTTAGTTTTGCTATTATATGTTGATGACATGCTCATTATGGGAAAAGACATCAAGGAGATTGACAGGTTGAAACAGGAGTTGGGCAAGTCGTTTGCGATGAAAGACTTAGGTCCAGCCAGACATATCCTAGGAATGGAGATAACCCGTGACAGAAGTCGCAGAAGGCTTTGGTTGTTACAAGAGAGCTATATTGAGAAAGTCCTAGAACGGTTCAATATAAATGCAATGAAGCTGGTCAGTATTCTACTGGATAGTCACTTCAAATTGAGCGATAAGCAATCACTACGTGAAAAAGAGCTAAATTTGATGGTCCGTGTTGTCAAAAAAAAACCGTCGTAGATAGCCAGTCTAGAAAAAATTTCGACGGTCCATAACAGTCTGTTAATATTCGACGGTCCTTAACCGTCAGTTAAAATTCGACGGTTTTTAACCGTCGGTTAATATTAGACGGTTTGTGACAGTCGAAATATTTTGACGGTCCGTGACGCTCGAAATATTTCGACGGTCCACACCCGTCGAATTCGTATTTACATAATCGGCGGTTGTGAACCGTCGAAAATAATTCAACAGTTGATAACCGTCGTCTGTGGTTCGAATATCATGGCATATTTCGACGGCTAGTAGCCGTTGCAAAAAATTCGACGGTCCGAATCCGTCGTTCGAGTAAAAATTATAGAAAATTTCGACGGTCCTGGACAGTCGAGAAATAAATACGACCGTTCCGTCGTATTAGAGCTGTCGAAATTATGTCTTCATAGAAAAAAAAAAAAAACCTGTATCTTGGTGGGGGTTGTGCCCCAATACATCCTGTAAACCCTGTAATTCGTAAATAACTTAGAAAACTACAACATTTACTAACACAATATACAAGTACAATCCTCCACATACATAACACAGTACAACCACAATCCTCCACAATCACATTACATAACCAACACAAGACAACCACAATCACGTTGCATAACCAACACAATACAACCACAATCCTCCACAACCACAATCATATTACATAACCAACACAATACAACCACAATCCTCCACAACCACAATCATATTACATAACCAACACAATACAACCACAATCCTCCACAACCACAATCCTCCACACCCACAATCCTCCTCAAGTACAAACAATCCACAACCACACTCTCCACAAGTACCAAAGAGTACAATCAACTTACAATATACCATCAACCAATCGAATTTATGTCTGCATGAAAAAAAAAATAACATGATTTAATGAGGGTTGTGCCCCAATACATCCTGTAAATCTGTAATTCATAAATAATTTAGAAAACTACAACATTTACTAACACAATATACAAGTACAATCCTTCATAACTAACACAATACAACTACAATCCTCTAGAATTACATTACGTAACCAAAACAATACAACCACAATCCTCCAGAATTACATTACAGCATGTGTGATTCTTGGAGTTCCATCAAGTGCACACCAAAGCATCTCTACTGTAGACGTGCCACTTGTATATGGTGATTGGGACTGTTGATTTGGCGGTTCACAATGCCAATGGGCCATAGCCCAAAAAAGCAACTCAATGACACAATGGTAGGCTGGTAGCCATCTATTCCATGGCCTGTAAACAGACCTTGAACCCAAATATACGAGCCAAAGCGATGGTCCACATTTGACAGAAAAAATTCACACCAATCTGACAATCAACAGTTGTTGGATCATTAGGAGTCTTGGGTTGTGGCCCATCGACATGCCAGGCTCCCAGATTAATAGTTCTGATCACCATAAATGTATGCAACATGCACGGTGGGATTGACACCTCATCAACATTGACCTATGAAGAGCACTACATCGTAATAGCATTTAGTAATTTGCAAGACTAGAAAATGGAAAGGATGCAGAGATTTGACTGAGATCAAATAGCCATGTACCTCGTCTGCAAAAAGAGCCAAGCCTTCCTTAATGCAGAATTCCACAATTTCACAGCTGGTTTTCCTCTGCAAGAACCTGAAGGCATTGAATTGCACAAGGCACTTATAAATAAGAGAAAAGGCTAACTTGTCAGATTCCTAAAGCTGAAATACCAGACACCTAAAGCATTGCCTGTTCTTTCACAAACCCATTTGATTGAGCCTACATGCATAAGGACACGATATGATTGGCACAGTAACTTTCGCAACAAAATATCCGTGATATGCATACAGTTATACAGTAATACTAAAAGGTATAGTATTGTATCAATACCAGGGTTTTAAATATTGTCCGGAACGACTTGGTATCATCTGAGTTGTATAGGTTTCGGTCCACAACAAAACAAGCCACCGATCAGCACAGGACTGACAAGACAGAAACCAACTAATACAGGTGAGTCTTACGGGTTTCGGTCCCCAGGTGAGTTGCACTCAGATTTTGTGATTTAAATCCTTGAGTTTACATGCGTGCATAAAAGCGGAATGATCACCTACAACCTATTGCATGTGAACTTCATGTGTAACCCAGCTCACATGCCTAAATGGGGGGGACAAGGACGTTAAAAAATTATTTCTGAATGGCGGGTTTCCCTTCACTATGAGCATTGACTGCACGAACAACCATACAGAAAATCTGGACATTACTGTCCTATCCTGGCAATCACAGGTAGTCTCGGTCATCTTCAAAATGGTATACTCTCACAGAAAATGCCTAAGGCCTATTTGGGAACAAGAAAATGAAATGTGAATTTGGTAAATCCATGAACTAGTCAAATTCATGGATTTGCATTGGATTTGGATTTGGCAAATTCCAAAGTCCACTATTTGGGAATCAAACTATAAATTCATTGGTTTGAAGAGCATTTATTTTAAAGGAATTATTTTTCTTACTTTTATAAGAGTCTCTCATTTTGAGGATTTGCCAAGCCTTTAATTCTTTTGGGGATTTGGATTTTCCCCAAATTCATGGATTTATGGAGGTGTGGATTTGAGAAACCCATGGATTTGGCTAAATCCCCAACAAAAAACAAACATGGGAGATTTGAAATCTTTGGATTTCACAAATCCCTCACCCCAAACAGCACCTTAAAGAAGATACAGAAAAAGAAGGAGAAGAAGAAGAAGAAGAAGAAGAAGTTTCAGATTTTCTTTCCTTTCAATTCCTTGGAAAGATGAGATATGGAGAAGCAGATCAGCTCTCACCTGCCCAGTCGGGTTGCTAGGATTTATTACTACTATTGCCCTGACCACTATGCCCTTGGATCGAGCTTCTTCCAGTTGTTTCTTAACCTCGGAAACCTCTAATCCCCAGCCTGTTGCTTCATCAAGATAGTATGGAACATGAAAATACAAACCATAGTTCTCAGAGTCTGCTGCTATTTATCAATTCAAAAAACTCGGTGTTCAACTTGGAATTCAGTGTTTCAACTTCTAAGTTTAACTTGGCAGCATCAGTGTAGATCTCACAGATACCATAAAAGATCAGGATAGTAGATCAATGGCTAGTAGTTTGTACTCAGCGCAACAAGCACAGCCAAACCAAATCAACTCAGATGATTTCCAAGTCGATACATCAAAGTATACAGTCTTGATAGGCCAAGCCCCTAGAAGTGGGCCCCATGGTTCAGTGATCCAAACCATCACTATAATGGACCTCATCATGGAGGGATGATGACCCCAAAATCTTCCAGATTCAAAGATCATAAACACCCAACTTTCAGCTTTTACTGGAACATTGATGTATTTCTAAACTATTGTTTCCAGGGCACTGGTCAGAGGGTTAGGATCTTCCAAGGAGATTTTCAGAGTTTCAGTGCATCCCCATCCATGCTGTGGTCCAATCAAGTCAACATACCGGATCACTCAACCATGGGCACAACTGGGTGTATTAGGACCCACCTCACACGTCCTGATGCATCAGGAGTAAGGACCCTATATTTCATCTCTCATTGTAACAGTCAAAACTATAATGCAAGCTCATGTAGCAAAACATACAAGAGTACCACCATGAAGGGCAATTGAGGCATAGTATAGAGGGTACTGAGGAATGGGACAAAGAATGCCGTCATTCTCAGACCTAAGTAGCAGCTGCATCATCATATGCACCTGAGGAGAAAACAGAATATTAGCAGAGGGTTTGGGTTTCCATTATGTCATCAAAAGCTGAAGTCCAGATAGATACTGCGGGGCTCGCTCCATCAGTTAAGAAAATGTCATCCGATTTGGCAGGAAATCCATCACAATCGGCAATACCGGCTGCAATTGTATCACGTAAACCCTTGATTCCCTGATACAGAAGGAACAAGAGTTAGTCCCCATTTCCCATGGGAAATCATTCATGTAATCATCTGGCCTGGAAAGGTCTCTAGCCCAATTTTAGAACTGCTTCAGTTCAGGCTATCAGGCAAGACCTAATAAAACAATCAACACAATACCAACAAAACAATTAATGGTACCCTTAAAGCCACCTTCAGATGAATTTTCTGGCAGGCATTGAGCAGACGAATCACTCATACCTGCACTCCATCTTCTCAAGACAGCTTTATTGGTGCTAACAGAGGTCTCTACCGACGACCTCCATTTCTGAGTATTTGATTTTTTATCTCTCTGTTTGCTTTCAAAGAGATCGATTGCATCTTGGACACTCATTCGCCGCACTGTGTTCTCTACTTTCTTTGTTGGTTGGTCAGATTCTTCATCTTCACTGCTGTTTCCAGCAGCATCTCTGTTTGATGATATCCAGATCTAAGGCTCTTAATAGTTAGTGCAGTGGATCTGCGCGATCCAGATCTCCCTATTTGGACCCGTCGCATTGGAGATGCTGATCTTCTAGGCGATGTGGATCTGATAAGAGGCCAATTTCTTTCAACTAATGATTGATCTTAGTCACTTGAGCTTGAAGATTCACCACTTTCTGTTGAGCTTTGTCACTCGGCTTGTGCAATTTTTGCAGGAGAAGCACCATTGTTGCTGTGTTTGGCTGTATCTACTGGCAAACCTTCTTGAGCTATCCCCACTACCAGTTTTCCATTGTTGTTCTTTGAATCATATGAGAAGTTCAGCTGCTCATTTACTGGATCAGTAGTTTGGTTCTTCTGGCTCAGTGATAAATACATGTACAAAGAATTCCTGAAAGGACAAGCATTCATCATCAACTTATCTACCGAAAAAGTAAACAGAGAAAGACAAGACAAGACAAGTTTTAGTCATTTATTTCAGTTCTAAGGAAATGAAAGTGGAACAGAATCTGTCAAGGCTTGAGTTAATCCAGGATTTCCTTTTTCATATTTGCATAAATTGAATCATGTTCCCTCGTCATGTAAAAAGGTGAATGAGTGACAGAAAAAGGAGGAAAGAAAAATATGTGACAGAAAAGGAGGAAAGAAAACTAAAATATTATAGCTTAGAGAGAACGGAAACCCATAAATTTAGAAGCATGTTTCATTTTGATGGTTCCATAGTTGACTAGCAAACCCTGCTCACGCCATAAATAGGAATGAATATGTAACCATTGTTGTGGTTAAATAAGTAGAGGAAGACAGTCTACCCTCTAATTGATAGCAGCAGATATTCAGTTCTATAGGGAACTTGACAGGAAAAACAATAATATTCGCATCAGAATAAGTTACCTTTTTTTTTTTTTTTTTTTTTTAAACAACAGATATATTCACAAAAGGCCACACAGCCAGGACAAATACAGACACTCATTCGGGGAACCTCAAACAAAAAGATTTTGAGGTTGCCTATCGTAAGACACTACCCTTCCATCTCGAAAGTGGAAGGGGCTACGCAAAGACTTCTGAACCACCTCACGGTTAGCTAGATTCTGAAGACCGATTTTGTCGAGGAAGATGAGACCACGGATTTCCTGAGGCAGATTAGCCAAACTGGAAAAATTCTTCTTGAGTTGAGCTTCACTTCCCCAGCGGGCCAACCTGTTAGCCACTGTATTTCCTTCCCTTGGGACATGATTGAGGATGAACTCACCTGTGTTAATGAGCCTGTTTATCCTCTCCTTCCAATACCACCATTTCCAGATTTTCTTGTTGAGATCCGTCAGTGTATCGATCACCATGAGAGAGTCGCTCTCAACTTCAACTCTGTTCAACCCTTGCTGCCTGCATAGGAGGATACCGTCATACATGGCTTTTATCTCTGCCTCGTTGCTCGATCCTATACCGTAGCCGAGCGTAAATGCAAAGATAATCTCTCCTTTGGAACCTCTGCAAACTCCCCCACCTCCTGCTGCTCCTGGGTTTCCCCTTGCCGAACCATCAACATTCAATTTGGCCCAACCTGCTGGCAGTTTCTGCCACACTACCAAAAAAAGGGGCAAAGGCTACGGACTGTGCATGTCTATAGCTACGGATATAAACCGTAGCTAAATTACTACGGATTTAATCCCTAGCTAAAAGAATTCCAGATCACACTCCCCCTCGGGGCTATATAAGCCCCACCACAAGTGTGTTTTATCTAAGCCATCCATCCATTTTGATAGATTATTTTGAGGCATGAGTTCAAAAAAAGGAGGCAAATTAAAGGTGCAAGTGGACCACACTATAGGAAAAAGTAGATATTAAGTGCCTATCATTGATCTATGGTGTGGTCCATGTGGGCCTTTGATCTACCCATGTTTTTTGTTCAAACCCTAAAACTATATTTTAAAATGAATGGACGGAGTGGATAAATGAAATTCATAACAGTGGGCCCACAGAACCTTAACAGGAGCTTCCATCTTTGGCTCCGTCCGCGCCCAAAGGGAGCCCGCGGGATGATTTTCATTCTCGCGGGCTCGTTGGAAATTCTCATACCTCTCTCTCTCTCTCTCTCTCTCTCTCTCTCTCTCGGCTACCCCCTCTCTATACCTCTCTCTCTCACGGCTACCCCCTCTCTCCCACGGCTACCCCCTCTCTCCATACCTCTCTCTCTCTCTCTCTCGACCTCTCACGGCCTCTCTCGGCTAACCCCCTCTTACCACCATCTCTCTCTCTCGGCCTCTCTCGGCTAACCCCTTCTTACCACCATCTCTCTCTCTCTCTCTCTCTCTCTCTCTCTCTCTCCCCTTCCATTTGAGCACAATTGATTACGAGTGCGGCTGGGGTAGATGATGGGTTTTGCAGGGGGTTTTGAAGAAGGGATGATGGGTACGGACAGGGTCGCTTCAGATGGTGTACGATCGGGACTGGTGGTGCGCGATTGGGGTTTCGCCGGAGTTTGGGGTGGCGGCAATCGGGCTGTTAGCACGTGATCGGATCTAGGACTGGTGGTGGTGCTGGTTAGGGACTGAGGATGGTCTTTCTGTTGCCGAGCTATCAGGTTTGCGGATGAGGATTGTGGATAGGAATAGGTTGTGGGCTGCCTGATAATATGTCGGGCTGCGAATGATCTACCGAGGCTGGAGATGGTGCCGGGGCTAAAGGATTGTGTGGGCTGCTGATGATCTACAGGGGGTTTATCTGGGCTAGGGTTTGTTGGGTTTGTGGTGGCAAGTCGGAGATGGAGAGGGAAGTTGCTGCGATTTGGGTTATTGAGGTTGTTGTAGGGTTTGCCAAAAAGGGGTTTGCAGATTGGGGATGGGAATCAAGGATTGGACAGGGGGTGGGGTTTGGGGTTTGGACAGGGGATGTGGGGATGAGGTGCGGAGGGTCTGGCTACTGGTGGATGTGCAAATTGATGCTTTATTTTATTATTATTTTATTATTATTTTTTTATGATCTTCATGTCTTGCACAGGTTGCTGGAAATGACAACCCTTTCATTCTTATTACCATTGCCTCAAAGACCACCAATGTCAAACAAATTACGTCAAAATAAAATGTGATTGAACTTGGTGCTCAGCCAGGTTTGCTCCTTGCAATGATTGCATGATTTTTCTTTTCATAACCATACCTATTTTCTTTGCCTTGTTCAAAGGGCATCAAGATTTTGATTTCTATAGCTGCAACATCTCTGATTGAAAAAAAATATACGTTTTTCTCTTTCAAATTTCAAATTTATATGGTTGTATACTCTTTCTTAAATAACTTAAATCATTGCCATCATGAATGGGTTAATTGTTTCCTTGATTGAAGGAACCAACTTAGCGGTTGTGAATTCGACTGGATTTTCAGACCCATACATGGTATTCACCTGCAACGGTAAAACAAGAACCAGCTCAGCCAAGTTTCAAATGCTAGATCCTCAATGGAATGGTAAGCTATTGAAATTTCTCTGTTTTACATTTCTATTGTTAATGTATTGAGCATCTTTGTGATGTCACTTGGGATTTGGCAAGGGGATAACTGAATGTGTGGTTGAGCCTGAGCTTAAGCAAGATTGTTATCAAGCTTGAAATTCAAGTTTAGGCCAACTGTTTATCACAAATGACATCAAGACCTGGAACAGGCTTCAATTGAAAAAGTTGTTAAACTTTGTCATGGGCATGTTGGTTTATTTGTTGGGCCCAAGTATCAGGCCTAAGCCCAATTTGTCGTTGCAAAGTTCTGCCAGGAATCCTGAAGAGCCAGGGGAGCCTAATGCAGTCCTAGCTGCTAGAAGATGGCAGCCATAACACTTTACTGGAATGTTCCTAGTAGAATTTCAGACAACCAAATAAAACCCATGATCCCAATTTCTCATGTATGGATTTTTATTATTGAATTTTGTTGTGCTTGCAGAAATATTTGAATTTGATGTAATGGATGAGCCTCCATCTATGATGGATGTGAAAGTGCTTGATTTTGATGGACCCTTTGATGAAGCAACATCCCTAGGACACAATGAAATCAATTTGATAAAATATAATTTGTCTGAACTAGCAGATTTTTTATTTCGTTTTTTGCTAATTTTCGTAGTTTCTCTTGATCGATTTTGTTCTTAATTACTTTCGTTTGCTGTTCTTTCCCTATTGAATATAGAGAGTACTTGTTTCCAAATTCATGTTTGTTGTAGAAGGATTGGATGAAATGTTTTTGTTATTTTAGTCTTCATTTTATTGTATTTGTGGAAGCATTGGAGATGCCCACCAGGTGTTTGATGAAATTCCTCATAGAAGAGATGTATGGACAAACCACAATCCATAACTCGCTATAGATCTAATCTCAGATGTATGGAGATGAACCAGTTTTTCAACAAGGGCTTGAGTCTATTTAAGCAGCTTTTAGATGGGTCCATAGGTGGTGAGGGGTTGAGAGGGAATGATGTTTGTTACTCTACTAATTTTGGTTTCTGGGTGTGCTGAGTTTGGGGATTTGGTTATTGGAAAATCTTTGCACGCCTTTTGCTTCAAAGCGGCAACAATGGGTTTTTGGAGAAGTTCAGTCTGTAATGCGATTATCATTTTGTGTGTGAAGTATGGATCTATGAATGATGCAGCAAAGATTTTTGAGGAGATGTCTCATAGTGATTTGGTCTCTTGCATAATGCCCCAGTTTCTTTATCTTTGTGGTGATGTCCTGAAGTTTGATCTAGCATTTTGGGTGTGACCTTACAGGACTCTAATAGTTCCGATTGGGAGAAGTCCTCGAACAGATGTCTTTTTAAATATATTATATTCAAGTCAGGCCAATCATCTAGTCGGGTGGGCCACAACTGCATTTTGAGTAAGACCATCAGTTTTATAGTATGTTGAATCAAACCATCAGTGAATAATGGTCTGGCCCACTTTATGAGACTGGCCAGATTTTTGCACCAGGTGATCTTCATGTTGGGGCCTATCGTTTGCACAGCACGGATTTCCCATGATGGCAGGAAACATGTGGCTGGACAACAAGTCTACGTACTTCCAGATGTGTGTGATCATTTCTCTTCTTCCTGAGTTTTTTCGCATTCATTTCTGAACTGTGCATGACATACATCTACACCTGCGCGATGCTAAGAGAAGTAATTTCCCACATGCAACTTACCACAACTTATTGTGCCATGCCATCTTTCCAACCAACATGCCACCTGCTTGGGAAATCAGTACCATGAAAATGATAGGCCCCACCATAAATATTGTCCTTCTCAAAAAACACGCTGATCCTCCCCCCACTAGGTGGGCCAAGCCTGAATAAAACTATTGGTTGTCCGTTGATTCCAACCTTAGTTGCATGACCCTTCCATCGATGTGCTGCTCCCACTTTGCATTGCACTTTGCACTCACACTCCCACTCCCAATTCCTAGCTGTTTTGTGTTTGCTAACATTTAAAACAGAGACTTACCTGCTCTCAAACCCAAAGCTGTTGCCACTTTGCTTCACGCTTCGTGCAATAGCATGGCCCACCTGATGAGTGGACCTGCCTGATTTTTGTGCCAAGTGATCTTCATGGAGGGACCTACTGTTTAATGGTATATACTGAATGTCCTGACATGGTGGCAGGATAGATGATATGGTGCCATAAGTTTGGTACAATACCTGCAGTGATGCATGATGGAATTATATTCAAGTCCTACAAATATATAAGACTCTAAACTGCAGTGATGCATGATGGAATTATATTCAAGTCTTCAATATAGCATTTCGTTAGCTATGTATACAAGTTGGATAGAGGTCCTCATGTCTACTAGCTGGAGAAAGGGACTGTTGACACTCATCCAGATCATGTACTCAATTTTATTCACTACAAGGTATCAACTTTCATCTTTAGTCCTTTTCTTGTTGAAGATTTCATCTTTAGTCTTCATTCTATTATCATTCAAAATAATAGGTCGTAAATGTAATGATTCTTTAAATGCATAGCTGTCTTTGCGTTTACTATCTTGAAGTTCTCACTGCACATTTGGTCTAAGAAAGTCTACTGTTGATTTGGCTTTTAGAGATAAATTTGTCCATTTCTTGATTTTTCTTGGATATTCCTTACATGATTTTTGTCCAATTATTCAACTCATCTTAGAGGAATAGCATTTTTTTAGAGCTGGAACTAACTTTACTGAGTTTTTAAAGTTATTTCGGTGGTCGAAAGAATCCTACTGTATTCAGTAGCTATCTTTTTTCAGATTCTGTTGGATTTTTCCGATCATAATGAGGTAGTTTCACAGTTCTTGACTTTCTTTAGTTGCGGGTTCTGGGGTTTGGAAAAGTCCTCTCTCCAAATAGGATGATGACTCTCATATACATTAATGCCCAGACATGGAAATCTTTACCAATTTAAAGCTTTAGGTCAACATACTTTAAAACTCTAGTTTCATATTCCTTTCGGGCATCCCTGAAGAACCCAACTTCTCATATCGGTGGAAATAAATTCTAATGTGTATTTTTAGCTGAAAACCTTGAGATGAGTGTGCTCTGAAGCCTTTTACTTGCATAACAGAATGCTGTGTCCCTCTCAATTGCAATTTTGAAGAAGCTTCGCGGCCGGATCTTTGTGGGTTGTGACAATCATCCTTTATCAAGGTTTTTCTTTTTCTAACCTTACTCTTTGGGAATGTAGCTACTCAGATCATCAATGAAGTAAAAGATAGTGAGCAACCCAAGTCTGTAGATTCATTACTGAACCATTCTATATGTACAACTGTGTGTAAATATGGATAATAATGTGATTCAATTCACGTAACTGCCTAAAAAATTTTAAAAGCAAAGCAGGTTACGTCTATAAATGGTTCTTAAAGCAGCATTTTCTTATAATAGTGTTCATTTTTTATGTGCAAGCTTGGATGCTGGTTCTTTTAAGAATGATGGGATGTGACATGAACCCAACTTGATTCAGCTTGGATCCTAATGGATGGATTGGTCAAATTCAGCTTAAAAGTCCAATCTATTAGCCTCTACTCTCCACAGATAGGAGTATGTTCCTGTTTCATGCTATATATGTTGGCATGTCCTATTTATTTGCAATCTGATCTAGGCAGCAGTAAGTGGATTTGTTTCTGAATAACACCTTGATGTTATTTCCGAATACAAGATTCCTATTTTTTGGTCTAAGAGAATATGATCCTCTGTAGCGGATCGGATTCTGACACTCGTATCCATGTCCATGCAAATTGGTTTTAACTCTTGTCAATCACCTTCATTAGGTACCATCATTTTAGTTTGGGGCAACATTATGTTCAGTTGGTGCCCACTTTTCTGCGATCATTTTCAGCCTGTCCATGCAGTGGGATGATTGACCAAATATATTTCAAATCAGATAATGTCAACCATCCTATCATTGGCCTGGACATTAATGCCAGGGATAGGACGCCGATGGTCCATATGCAACAGGTAGAAGTCAACAATCAGATGGGTAGAATTGTCAGTGGAATGTATTGCTGCTTTGCACATCCAAGGTGGGGCCTTCCAGATGAATATTCTGGATCAGTTAGTAGTGGTGGCCCCATGTCTACAGAATGTTGCTCAAACTAAAACTTCATGGCTGAAAATTCTATATTCTTTCAATGAAGAAATGTGCCTAATATTCTTCTCCAACTGCACATTCCTCAAATGCTCCAAGCATTATCCTCTCATCTTCATTCATTCAATTCCTGATCAATCTTGTCATTAAACTAATCTTCGAGGGCTGAACACAAAACTGCTTTTTGCAGCACTTTATTCAATGAAGGTCAAAAGGCCGAAGCTGCAAAGTATCTGCGCAGAGCAGCGGCTTATGATCTTGCTGTTAATGTGAACGTAGAAGAATGTGAAAGGGATGAGGACGTTAGAAGCGGTTGAGGATTTTATTGAAGAACAATCCTTGTGACTCTAGGAGGTGGTATCTGGCAAAGAAAGAATCCTAGTTTTCCTTGCTGGATGGAATTCTAGAAACAATAAACTGGGGAACTGCCTTTTGTTTTCGAGGACCAGTATGGTAATCCAGCTCATGAAAAACCATGGTTATGAACTTATGATGCCCTTTTTTTTTCTTTTTTTTTTTCTGAATTCTGCATCTCTGATAATTTTGATGCCCTGTTTTTTTTTTTTTTTTTTTTTTTTAATTTTCTGAATTCTGCATCTCTGTTTTTTTTTTTTTATGAACTTATGATGCCCTTTTTTTTCTTCTGAATTTTGCAATATGGCTCATGGAGTTCAATTGTGAATCCATGACTCATGATTCAAGTTGAGAGTTCAGAGATGGATTCCTTGTCTTAGATAGGACTGTCAACGATCTGCTTGGCACAGGCCTGGTCCATTGTCTACACTAGTCCTGGGTGGTGTTTGGATTGAATGCTGCAAAACGAATTGAATTATGAACATTCAGTTCAATCAAGAGAACATTGCCAAATTGCAAGGAAAATTCCCATAGTCAGTACAAGTTGCCTCAAAATTGTTATCTGGAACAAGATCCCTTTGTTACTAAGGTAATTGTGATTTGGTCATTTCCACTGTATTGTAGTAACTATTATTGCGATTCAATTCAATGATGCATCTAAATGCTGTCTTTTTTAATTTGTACTAACGGAATCAATGAATTGGTTCCAATCTCAGATTACAGGGTTGATCCCCCAAAGGACTTTGCTACGAGGATGTGAGAACTACCTAAATCGGCCCCAAGAGAGACCTGAAAATCCAGATGATAATGCAGGGAAAAGAAGTTATGGACGGTGCTTCTCATAGAGTCCTTCCTTTAAGGTAAGCAAAACAGAAAAATCTTTTGTCTCTTCATTGAGACTCATCTTCAGTCAACCCAACTATAGTCATGGAACTTTCAAACATTTAAAACTTGTTCCAACTGTAAAGGAATCTGAAACCCACTTCAAGTAATGGCTAAAATCTGTCCCAGTCAGTTGGAATTTGTGGCCACCTCATATCATTCAAATCTAAGCAAAACCATGTTAACATTGAACTATAACCAACGTTATTTAAGCTTTAGTATATCCTAACAACTTGAAAATGGTTATATCTTTTGCGTAAAGGAATCAGACAATTTTACCCTTCGGGTTGGATAACAATGGGCTGAGACAGTTTATCTTTTTTCTGACCATTCATTTGGTTTGAACCCAAAGCTGTCCGAAAATGGACAGTGTGTGGGAACACAAAAATGTGCAATATGTGGGTCTAATTCTGTCCAAATTTTGGACAGTGTGTGGGATCTGTCTTTATGGCCACCGGTTGGGCCATCTTTGACCCTCAAATCAGCCTAGCTAGACCATGTTTTGGGCCCACAAAACTGTCTAAGTTGGGCCACGTTTTGAGCACACCAATCTGCCTGATTTGGACAACGAATTGCACTCAATTTTACTCATTTTGAACAGTGAGATTTGGTCTCAAAACTGTCTATAGTGGTCAGCGTTAGAGGGTCTCAAATCTGGTCAAGTATTGGTATTTTAATATATAGATGTTAGAAGAACCAGAGGGCCTTCCTGTCAATGTTAGATTTGCTGAGGACAAAAAGCATGGCTTCCTTCTTTAGTGCTTTCGAAACACCATTGGTCAGCGTTAGAGGGTCTCCGGAAGCTTTAAAGGCGAAGGTGGCTGAAGCAGCAGCAGCAGCTAGCAGCAGCAGCTAGGGTGACAGGCATGCTAAGGTGACAGGCATGCTTCTGGAGATGGACCAGACTGAGGTGCTGCACCTGTTGGCGTCTCCGGAAGCTTTAAAGGCGAAGGTGGCAGCAGCAGCAGCAGCAGCAGCAGGTGGCTGAACCCCAACTGATCAACTATCGGCACTTTCTCTGAATGACACGCTCGTTTCCTGAGGCAGGTTAGTTCTGTTTTCTTCATCCATCTGTGTGTGGGTTGAGGAGTTCTTCATCCATCAGTCTTTTCTCATGTGCTTAAGGAAGTATTTTGACTTCTTTTTTTCTAGTATTAGGAAATGAGACTTTTTTTTTTTTATATAGAATATGAACATGGTGAGTGGTTTGTGCAGTGATCTGGGGCTTTCATGTGACACCCCCTTTATAGATGGGGCATCACCTTGAAATTGTGTTGATTGCATAATGCTAACCATTTGATTTGTGGATGTTGTTTTTTCATTTTACCCAATGAATGTGGACCTTTTTTCACTTTTGTTGTAGCAATCTGTAGTGAGTTACTGATCTGATCATTCAATAGGAATTAGGATGGAATTTTTCTGATTTCTATGGTTTCACCTATCCATGGTACACTTTTTTCTGGTCTTTTTTTTCTTCTTCTATTTCATCATTATGTATTAGAGATTGTGGCGTCCACCAAACAACCTGTTAGAGGTTCTTGAACTTGCTCAGCTTATTATATATATTTCTTGATGTTTTTTTTTTTTTTTTTTTTGTTCTAAGTCTTGAATTGAAACTAAAGTATTTGAAAGTGACAATCAAACAGGGCATTAGACTGTTCAAAATAGGGCTTAAAGTGACAATCATGGCCTATTTATGTGGTGCTGATTTCAGATATGAAATTAGCTTTAATCTGGATTGTTGGAAACCGTATTCCACATTGAACAATTAAAGCCTGCCTGATCTATGATTCACATCAATTCTATTAACTGATCTTTGTTCTGCATGGCTTATCTTGTAGCCTACCTTCACATTTTTAAGAATTATATCCATCAGTTTGTCATGTTCATTAAATTGGTGGAATGCAATTCTTCTTATTGTTTGTGTTGTTGATGAAGGCATGGATACCTTCTATGCAGGTGGTTTGCGGGATAGAGTGGACAGCTATATGTTCAAGGGTGCACTTGCATATGCTCATGTCAAAAGCATGTTACGACTTTCTAGAGTTTGAATTACAAAGTTGGGTAGACACTGACGGAAAATACAAAGTAAACTTTCTGTTTTTCCCTTTTCTGGTATCAGAGGCGAAGGATGGCTTTACAAACACCCACACAAGAACTTCATGGACTATATTGTACAACTTGCATCTTTTTCCTTGCCATTGCTCACTTTAAATGAAGGTATTTCCTAATATTAATGGCAGGTGCGAGGTGCTGTCATGTTCTTCAGTCGGATTTCACTCCTCATGGATCAGAACACCCAGGCAGTCCATATGTTCATGTCAGCTCTCCTTCAGGTAGTAATAATAGTGGCTCTAGTACAATCATGCTTATGCCCGTGTTCCAGACTGTTCTCACTCATGGTTATCATTCACTGCAGGTCTTTGATACTTATGGATTATTATATGGTGAGCTTGCAAGCTTTGTATTCCAACTGCTACGTATCATGCCAAATCTCAATAAAGGCCAACGACTGTTACCCGGTGCACCTTCCGGTACCAATGTGCAGGGACAAAACAACACCAAGTGGCCAAAGCCTGCCAGCAGCTCATGGGACAGTATTTGGGGGGATGGTTGCAGTAAAGAGAAGTGATCATTGTCTAGAATAGATTTGAAAGGAACATCCAGGGATGCATGGACAAAGGTATGAACATTACTGATTTCATGTGTTAGGCCTGCATAGAGTTTGAAACCTTGAGAAGGAAAGATTGGTGCGAAGGAATGATCTAGATTTGTTTCTAGTGATGCCAGCTTCTAGAGGTTTACATGTTTTCTACACTTTTTCAATTGGAAACATGCTTCCTGAGGTTTGACCTTAATCTCTATATGTAGCACTATATGTAGCATCTCTTTCTATTGTTCTTTAATCGTGGATCTCTCTTGCAGTTCGTGCCATTGTGTTTGGATTTCAAAAGCAAGTATTCTTTCTTAAGCTCAAGGTAAGATTCAAGATGGTTTATAAATGTGATTGTGGCTATTATAGTTTATGTTACATTTGGATGTATAAGTGATTGCAATTAAGTTTTCATGAAGTGAATATCCAAAATTGGTTCAATTCCACTTTATTAAAAGTGAATAGTCACTCTCAAAATTTGAGCTATTCTTTTTTATGTTTCTTCAAGAGAGTCTTTTCTTACATTACCCTATGGAATGACCATATATAGATCCAGATCATGCCAAGTTTAATTTTGTTCTTGTTTTTGAAAATTTGACTGTATATGAATTCTAGTTGGAGAAAGCCATTGAACAATTTTCAATTTTGATTTGTCCTAGAAGATTATTACTAGACCAGGTATGTTTATCCTTAGTTTTGCCATTTTCAGCTGGTAGATGTGTGATTCACCTTCACTTCCCACACTTTTTTTCACCAAACCTTGTTAAAGAATTATATAGTGATTGTGTAGTGAGAAAGTGAGAAGTTTGATACGGTTTTCAAATAATAATTTCTCAATGGTTGTTGTGCGAGAATTAAGCTCTTGAAGATTGATGGAGCATGCTAGTACTCATTTGTTTTAGGCAGTTTATTCTCTTTCAAGAATCATTTAACTTGCTTCTTCCAAGTACTCACATCTAATCCTATGTTTTTAAATGTCTTTTTTTTTTATTTTTTATGTAGATAGCATTTTGTCTACTTTTGGATTAATATTTGGTTCTAATTGGCAGTTGACAATCCATTGAGAAGTCGATGATCTTTTGTAGGAAGTTGCAAACTCTTATCACTTCAGGGTGGTGGCTTTAACACTTTCTTTATGGGCTTGCTTCAAAACTCACGCAATCGGCAAGTAACAAATGCAAGCTATGTGGCCTGTGGTCTGTGCTTATGAAGTTGCCTTAGATGTTTTAGGCTATAATTGTCTTGACAATTGGAAAAAGAAGCTGAGAACTGTCTTGCTAAAAAATGATTTGGTATAAAAGATGTTTTAGGCTATAGTTACCATTTGCCTCCACTGCATCATCTTCCTCAAAAGCTTGTTATGATCTTCCCCTGCCATCCTAGCACTCCTTAGGCTTTGAATTGTTTGAACATGCTTCAGTATCGACCAATTCCATGCTTTGATGCTAGTAATTTGATTTACTCCAATCGGCTTGAATCAGATCTAGTGAGTTAGAATTTGATTAAGATCAGCTGGAATGTGATTAAATTAGTTGAGAACTATTTAGACCAACTGTAATTCGGTTAAAACACCTATTTGAAACAAAGTTCAAATTTTAAGCAATATTACATCTAATTCAACATTTCCTAAGACCATTTAAATTTTATGTAGGAAAATCTGTCGCTAAGCATTGTTGAGGCGAAAGAATGTTTTACATCAAAAGAGGTACTTATCTTTCTTTATTTGTAATTTTCGATGCTTGCTATGGACTCTTTTAAGTTTGTAGCATATTTATCAAATTTATTTGTAAACTTCAATGACTAGGATGATGGAAATTACTTGTACCTCCTGTAGCCATGTGAGGCTCGCATCAATTTGATGAATGACTTTGAGGCTTTGCCCCCCTTTTTTGGTAGTGGAATCATATTGCAAAAGAAGATGAGAACAAAAGGCATTAAGATATAATGCGCTCATGGTTGTTTATGTGATGCAGGAAACAATTCTTCTTCCAAGGCAGCAACTCAGTTCTTTATCAGAGAAAGACTCCAACTGTCCAGAACTTATATGGAACTCAAGGGTCTTGGCTTCTTTGTGATTTTTTCTTCCTTGTAATAAGAACTCTCAATTGTATTTATATTGACTGAACTGGAGATGTGTTTTGAGTTTCCCTAAAAAAAATTCATGACTTCAATGAATGTTGGATTTTTTTTTTTTGGCAGTTATAACAATTCTTTATTTGCATTAACTTAGATAGGTTGATCTATCAGGGCATGTACCAGAAACGGTTAGATATGTTGTTATTATCAAATTTTTTAAAGACACTAGCTACGGATATAGTCCGCAGCCTTGAAAACTAGTCCGTAGCGTGATGTACTCAAATTGCTACGGATCGAATTTATATAGCGACGGATATTATCCGTAGCCGTAGAAAAATAGCTACGGATATAATTCGTAGCTATGGCTTAAAAGGCTATGGCTACGGCACCAATAGCTACGGACCGGATACGGTCCTGCTACGGATTATATTCGTAGCTATAGATGTATAGCTACGGATATAATCCGTAGCCTTTGCCCCATTTTTTTGTAGTGCCATTTGATAGAACTCATCGCCTTTTTGTCAATGGACGGAACATCCGTGGAGATCGTTCCCTCACATGGCATGGGCGGGCAGATCCAGCATAGCCACCTATTTATCTTACCAATTGTATACTCCGCTTCCTCCCGAGAGTCCTCCGATCTACGGGCATTTCTGGTGTTCCAGATTTCCCACAGAATCAAAAGGGGGGTGATTTCTGAAGCATCTCGTGTCTCTTTTCTAGCGGAAGAAACTGTCCACCAACGCATTAACCTGCCCAACACTGATCGATCCGCACACGGGGCAATCTCAAAACGAGACATGAAGAACTTCCATACCTTGCTAGCGAGCTCACTAGAGATGAAGAGGTGGGAGATGGATTCTGTTTGGGGGCGCTGCAGCAAATCGGTCCAGCAACAGGAACATTTAGACGCTAAGGAAATGCCCTTCGTCTGAACTCTATCATCAACTGGAATAGCCCCATGAATGATCCGCCACACCAGGTTGGAGATCTTTGGGGGCATTTTGTGGTGCCAAACCCATTTTGCCCAGTCCTTATGGGCACCACCTACTCTGTTAGAGTCTCTGCCTGATTTTGCTGACATGAGGCCAGTGGTATCGAGCGGCCAAACCCAGCTATCTTCCCTACACGAGGTGCACAACCCTGTTTCATTGATGTGAGACCACACAATCTGCGGTAGCAAATCCGAAAGATGGTGGTGAGGCTTCAGACCTTCATCGTTAAGGATATCTTTGACTTTAAGATGATATATAGCTTCTGGGATGTCCTTGAGAGCCCATTGCGAGAGTTTACCCAAGCCGGTCCAATCAACTCTCCATAGGTTGCACTCTCCACTGCCCACCAGCCTGCGGGCCTTTTCATCAATCACCGGGAAAAGTCTTGCAATCGAAGTCCAAAAAGGGGATGGAGAGCGGTTAGCTGGAGCCGTTTCCCCATTATCACATTTGCATCCATATCTCACACGAACGAAGTTGACCCACAAGGATTCAGCACTGCCATATCTAGCTGCCCAAGCCATTTTACACCTGAACCCGACCATAACTTCTTTCAGCTTGATGATTCCGAGGCCACCCTCCTCTTTGGGAGTTGTCAGCTTGTTCCAGTTCACCCAGTGCAGTTTTTTCTTACCATCTGACCATCCCCAGTAAAAGTCTGCTAAAATGTTTTCCATACATTTTATCACCTGAGCCGGAACAACTGTAGCAGCCATAGCATGCATAGGGATCCCACTCAGTACATGTTTTATCAAAGTTAGCCTACCTGCCTGCGAAAGACAACGGCCTTGCCAACCCGCCACCCTAGCTGCTATTTTGTCAACAAAATGTTGAAACATAGCTCTTCTGTTTCTGCCTTTGGTGATGGGCACCCCAAGGTAAGTTAGGGATCCCGCTGATTTGCGGATGCCCAGCACCCTTTCTATGTTTCGAATCCTGTGAAGTTTCATCTTGTCAGAGACGAAAAACTCACTCTTAGAATGGTGTACCCTTTGCCCTGATATGGCTTGGTAGGAGGATAGAAAATTATTCACCATAGTCAGGGACGCACTGCTACCGTTCAAAAAAAGAATAGTATCATCGGCATAGAGAAGATGGGATACAATTGGGCACGCCTGACTAGTCTTGAACGGATGGCAGAAACCTCTTTCCATGAGATGTTTCAAACCACGGCTAAGGACCTCCCCTGCAATGATAAAGAGACTAGGCGACAACGGGTCTCCTTGTCTCAGCCCACGCATAGCTTTGAAGAAACCCGCCGTTTCCCCATTGATCAAGACTGAGAACCAACTGTTCCTCCAGCATTTTTCAACAAGTGACCTCCAGGCTTCACTAAACCCAAACTTGCCAAGAACTGCTGTAAGAAAGCCCCATTCGACCCGGTCATAAGCCTTTTCCATATCTAGCTTCAGAACTATGTTTCCACCCCGAGTTTTTTTGTCGATATCTCTGAACATCTCTTGAGCAAGGGCGATATTTTCCGCTATTGATCGGTCTTGAATGAAGGCTCCTTGCTCAAGAGAAATGATTCTCGGAAGCAACTTGTTCAACCTGGCTGCAATAATCGAAGCAAATATTTTGTAAATACAATTACACAGACTGATGGGCCGAAAATCAGCAAACTTGGTAGGGGACGGTTTCTTGGGTATGAGACAGATGAGCGAGGAAGAGAAAGCCCTGGGAATTCCACCACCCTTGAAGAGGAACTTTGCTGCTTGAAGCAGGTCCTGACCTAGAAAATCCCAACAGCCTGTAAAAAAAGCCCCGGAATAACCATCCGGCCCAGGCGTACTATCCTTTGGGATTGCAAAAACAGACTGCCTCACTTCTTCCAGCGTCGGTTCTGCCAGAAGCGCTATGTTGTCTTCAGCTGACACTAGGGCAGGAATGGACTCCAGTATGCTGCCTAGTGGGGCCGTTTCTTCTGTCTTAAACTGCATAGAGAAGAAGTTTACTGCTTCTTCCTTGATCCTACCAATATCAGAAATCTGCTCACCCGATTCCAGATGGATCTTCTGAATAGAAGCTCGTCTCGCGCGCTCGTTAGCTACAAGATGGAAATATTTTGTGTTGCGATCACCCTCTTCTAACCAGTTGTTTCGGGCCTTTTGTTTCCAGTAGATTTCCTCCATGGCTTCTAATCTCGTGAGCTCCTGTTTAGCTGAAGCAAGGGATGCTGCTGATTGACTGTCTTGATCATTTTCCACAGCTCTTTCCAAGTTGCATATAGATTTTTCAGCTTCTTGAATCTTCTGCATCACATTTCCCACCACCTCCCTGTTCCAATCTCTCAGATCTTGCTTGAGCCTTTTCATCTTAACTATCAGATTTATCATGGGATGGGGAGAGTTATCTGATTCCCAAGCGGCTCTAGCTGTCTGCATGAAGCTATCTTGTTGGAGCCACATTCTTTGAAATCTGAAAGGACGCGGACCGGCATCTGAGGCGTGAGGGAAGGCAAGGAGAAGAGGAGCGTGGTCTGAGTTGATTCTTGGAAGGTGGGACACTTTGAAACGAGGGAAAGCTGTAGCCCATGCCGTGTTATACACCGCCCTATCTAGCCTAGCCCACACTCGCGAGTTCCCAGAATGATTGTTGCTCCACGTGAATCTGTTTCCCGTAAACCCCGCATCCATCAAACCTGCCGCATTCAATGCATCCATGAATTCTGCTGAGCTAGTATCATCATTTCTTCTGCTGCCCAATCTCTCTAAAGCTTCCAGCACCGCATTAAAATCCCCACATACTGCCCACGGACCCAACTGCGATCTTGCCCTGATTTTCATCTCATCCCAAAGTCTCTTCCTTTGAATTCTACTGCACTTAGCATACACAATCGAAATCTGAATCGGCGATGGAAGAGCTTGATCACTGATTTCCAGAGTTACCATCTGGTCTGTCATGTTGATGATTCTGACAGTTAGATAGTTGCGATGGAAAATCCAAATCTTCCCTCCCAACTCGCCATTCGACAGAGATTGGTGAAATCCCAATTTAAGACCCGTACGCACTCTCTTAACCTCCCTGAGCATAGGCTCCAGCAACGTAACCATCATCGGATTGTTGATTTTAATTAAGCGTCTCAAGGTCTTGGTTGACGCCTCGTTTCCTATACCTCGGACATTCCAAACGATGGCTTTATCCATCAGTTACACAGCCTGAGTTCATAGCCCTTCGGTCAAGTCTTCTTAGACGACCGCTTCCTTCCCTGAAAAATATCCCAGACCTCTCCCCATTTGCTGCTTTTTCCACCGCTTTCCTCAAGTTTAGCCGTCTTACCTTATCATGGCGTTGTGTGTTCACGGGTCGCTGCTCACTCTGGCCTGCTGTTCTCCCTTCTTCAGTTACTCTATGATCTATGTCTTTACATTGATTCGTCTCGTCCCTCATCTCTGCCCTGTCGGTAGCATTTTCTATTCCGATTGCCACTTTATCAAAAAAAGGGGACAGATCCACAGCTAAACTGATCTCGTCTCCGGGGGATTCTTCCAACAGGATAGGAGTATCCTCTGTTACAGAGATCTGCATTCCTTGCACTTTGTCAAGGTATATATTATTGTCTCTCTCATCATTTTCCTCCCCCCATGCTAACCATGAATCATCCAGCCTTAGAGGGCTGCATCCTACTGAGCGTGGGCGAGACCTACATCTTTCCTTCCCACAGGTTGTATTCGGTAATGTGCAGACATTTCCTTGCTCTTCTCGCTTCTCGCTTTCCCTTATCATACCCTCCCGATCCTCCTGTTGTGCCTGTTCCTTGCTAACCTCAGCGCTTTTCTGCTCCAAAACCTCTTCAGAAGACTTGCCTGAACATGGTTCCTGCCCATCTACTTCCTGCTGTTGTGGTTTTATCGTGCCACCAAGTAATAGTGTCTCCAAGAATAAGTTACCTTAAATCCACAGCTCCAAAATGCTCAACAAATGTTGCTAGGTCAGCAATTTGTTTAACAGAGCATGTGGAACCTGCAGCCCGGTTCACAGCAGAGGCTAGTTCATCCCTTAAGGCTGTTAACCTCAAGTCCATTGCTCACAATATTTCATTCCTGTCAGCATTAATCTCAGCTAAGAATAGAGGACACCAACGATATTCTACTACAACAACAACAACCAAAGGAAAATACTTACTTCGTAGCATCGGATGATGCCACCTTGTCTTTAAGCTGTAGATGATAATACCAAACAAAACAAGTTAGTTGTGAATGTGAGGTAGTTGCCAAAGATAAATTATTGTTCATCGACTTTTAAGGCAAACTAATTATGGTTAAGGGACAAATCCAAACACAACTGGCAGGGGTAAGCAATTACTTTCACTGCTGGTTCCGTGTCTCTTGAGTAGCTGCTATCTGTTAAAAGGGAAGAGAAAATCTTTAGTTTCCACTGAGAAGGAATACCCAACAATACCATGGTATACAGGAAAAAAGGTAATAAACAAGACAGAACAAATAACATGCACTCAAGAGTATAAAACCTTACCTCCCTATCAGGAAGCTACCAACAAATAACATGCACGGTGTTGGCTGCCAGAGAACACAGCACAGCCAAGGCCATAGTTCTAGTCATTAGCGAGATTGATAGCCTCTTCATCAGCACTAAATTTCATAATTGGGATGATCGGCCCAAAAGCCTGCAGGCCAGACAAATAAGATTTTACCGAATGACCTAGATCAACCGACAATTAATTCTCAAATCACTGCAGTCCAAAAATGAATCAATTCAAATTTGATTTCTAATTCAAGATTTGAGCAAATTAAAGTACATTCCTCAATGTTTAGAAACTGCTCTTGATTAGAAAAAGAAAACATCTTAATTAGGTGGGCCATCTTGAATTATTTGATTAATTTTGGAAGTGCATGAATTAATGGAATTATATGAATTGGAGTATTGCACTAGTCCATCAATGATCAAACTAATGAATAAAAATAGAAATTATTAACCTTCTTAAAATATAATGATCAAACATTAAGATTCATCAACATTAAGAGAGAAGTAATTAGTTTCTTGCACATTAAAATATAACAAAAAATCTCCCACGCTAGAAGACTATAGCCATCTTGGCAGTCTCTCATTCGAATGTGAACCAATATTATATTTCTCTCCTTAAACATCTGCTTATAGTACACAAATCAAGAGTTTACTTGCTTGGGAGGACATAGATTCCAGCACATCTCTACTAATAAATTACACTACTGCAGAGGAGTTAAGAGTTACATGTGTTGTAAAGGAAAATATCATTAAAATATTTTGGGTACTTATTGGTATGGATGGATCATTAAAATTCAGTTTGATTGAATACACAAATGCACCATCAAAATTCCAGTATAGTTGCCCGTGTACCTGAACAAAGCATGAGTTTTGTCTCTGTCCAAAATGGATGGATGGTCACACAATGCAAGAACCTGAGAACAAATGGATTAACAAGTTAGCTTTCTAGTAAAAATCTCAAGAATCAATCCCGCCAGCCAGCTACCTACTTGCTATGTTTAGAGCTTAAGAATGTTTATTTGACATCCATGCCACCCCGGACATCACAAGGTCCAAAAATCTTGAGGTTGATGACTAGGGTAGTACAACTTCTATCATTTAATCAGATGATTTGAAATTAAAACCATTCAATTGTCGCTGTTGAACTAGAATTTTTCTTTTATTTTCTTTTCCTGAAATGTCCAATCTCATGAACTTCGGCCGTGATTCATGAAGGATGATGCCGATCAGATGGACCATCTAAATCACCAAAACATGCAACCATGTGGCCCCTAACCATCTCATGAGTCTTGTGGTTTTTTTTTTCTTTCATGCCAAATGAATCTGTCAAGATGATGCCATTAACAGCCAAACACAAAACAGAGTGACACAAAATGGGAAGGGCTAGGCTTTGGTCATTTCTTCTATACTGAATTATACTCTTGTGCAATTCAGTTCAATTGATCATCCAAACACACCACCCTCAAGTGCCAAATCCCAATGCCAACCCCTAATAGGAAATCATGATTCATGAATGGCAAGCTACATCAACCCCACCTGCCTACTTTTATCCTACACCTCTTGGCAAGAGGGTGGCGAATGCAAGAGTGCTACCCCACAAATCAAAGTACGGCTGTAAAATTTTACCGGGAGAGGAGTCAGAGGGTTTGGATCTACTGGAATCTGAATGCCCACCTGATTTTCTGGATTACTGTCATTGGGCTAAGCTTTTTCTTCTTTCTTTGATCTTTTTTCACTGTTGAATGTTAGAACTTAGCTGGAAGAAGACTTTTGTCGAATGGTTTATAGGCAGAGCTGTTACCATCTCTAGTTGAATATTATGATACAATTTGAGTGTTTTGACCCTACTTTCGAAGGGATGTGGAGTCGTAACAGGAATTGCATGATTCTATATATTTGAATTGTTAGATAATACTCGGCCACAAACCCTTGCACATGTCCATATGATGGACCTCAGTGAATGGTCCGATGATGGATCCATCAGAAAAGAAAAAAAAAATGGAGAGCAGATTCTGTACGGTGGATCCACCCCCTCCATCAGCTGTGCTTCCATATTTCCATCATGGATACTAGAGATCAGTTAGATCCATGGCTCCACACCACTAGGAATGGTGTAAATCGCGCCTAAATCTCTCTCTCCATCATGGATACCAGAGATCAGTTAGATCCATGGCTCCACACCACTGAGAAGTACGGCCCAGCCTTCATCCTCCGGTTCGGCACACGAAATCCCAACACAAAAAACCCGAATCTTCACAAAATGCCATTTCAAACACTAATCGTCCACAGATCTTCCTCAAGATTTGACAGAAAAAAAATAATTGAAAAAAAAAAGAACAAAACAGAGATGAAGAGAAATAAATACTTGGGAGATCTGGTGATGCTCCTCGACAATCGGTGCCCCAACGAGAGAGAGAGAGAGAGAGAGAGAGAGAGAGAGAGAGTTGGACCGATGAAGATTGCAAAGGGAGGGAGAGAGGACGGGAGAGAATGAAAGAGGGGAAGAGGGGGGTTTTGAGGGAATGGGATAAGCTCTTATCGTGTGGAGTAAACTAAGTTGGCCCACCTAGAATGCATGTGCTGTATCTGTTCCGTCCATATTTTTTTCAGCTAATTATAGTGGTTGAGCCCAAAATTTTAGCATATCCAAATCTCAAGTGGACCATGCCACGGGAAGCAGTGGGAATAATGATTTCCACCGTTGAAACCTTCCCAGGCCCTACAGTGATGTTTATTTGTCATCTAACCTGTTCATAAGATCACATGGATATGGATGAAGGGAAAACACAAATATCAGCTTGATCCAAAACTTCTGTGTCCTCTGAGAAGTTTTCAATGGTAGATATTCAGTTCACACTTTTCTTGTGTGGTCCACTCTAGATTTTGATATGCTTCATTTTTTGGCACCGTACCTAAAATTTTCTGTTAAGATGGATGGACGGAGTGGATAAAATACGTAAATCTCTGTGGGCCCCACCATGGTGTATGTGTTTTATCCATGCCGTCCATCCATTTCTCAAGATCATTTTAGGGCTTGATCCAAAAAAATGAGCAAGATCTAAATGTCACGCTTACCTCAACGACACCCTATTGGTCATCTTTCTTGGACTGGTGTTCAAGTGTGGCCCACATGATGATCACTAAATCTGCTTAACATAGGGCCAGGATGTGTTCACTGTGGTGTCCTCTTGATGGATGAACGAGATTTTATCATATGTTTACCATGTAATTACGGGAGTTTGAGTAGGGCTGTAAATGGGTTAGTGGACCCGATGGGGTACTTAAACCTAACCCATTTAGACCCGACCCAGACCTAACCCATTTGTTAAATGGTACGGGTCTAGGTCTAAGAACAGACCCAGTTGCTAAATGAGTTTGGATTTGGTTTCCTTTATATTAGGCCTGACCCGACCCGAGTAACATTAAAGTAAGCCCCACATAGTAGGGGTAACGTACACCTACTAAGATGTTACAAGGGTAACACCTAATTCACTCTCATGCGTTTTCCACACACCTGTATTTGGCCAGTGGCGATGCCACATGTCTATGGACTCCACTAGGATGTATTTGTTTCATCCATACTGTTTATTAATTTACTAAAAATTATCTTAGGCTACAATTCAAAAATGAGGTAGATCTAAATCCCAGGTGGACCTCACCACGAAAACATTAGTGATTGAATGTCCACTATTGAAAACCTCATAGGGCCCACTGTAATGTTTATTTGACATCCAACCTCTTAATTAGGTCATACAGACCTGGATGTAGGGCAAAAACAAAGATCAGCTTCATCTAAAACTTCCATGGCCTCGAAGAAGCTTTTAATGGTGGACATTTAATTATCATTGTTTCTTGTAATTGGGTCCATCTGATCGAGATTTAGATCTACTTGAGTTTTGGACTCATACCATAAAATGATATGGGAAAATGTATAGATGGCGTGAATGAAACACATACATCAGGGTGGAACCATAGAAATGGTACACTTGAGACAGGCAATTTGGAATTTTTAATGGTGAGGCACTAAATTACCATTATTTCTTATGATGTGGTCCACTTTAGATTTGGATCTATCTCAATTTTGGGCTTATACCATAAAATAATTTGAAAAAAAGGTATGGACGTTGTGGATGAAACACATACATCATGGTAGGGCCCATAGAGCACCGATCAGTACTAACTAGTGGCTAGTCAGGATCACTAGCCAATCTATGCACACTACTTTAACCGTGTGAGTCCAAGTTGAAATATTTTATGTATATTATATCATGTTCATCTGTTCTTAAATATCATTTTATGATGCCATACCAAATCTCAAGACTTAAAATCTAAATCTCAACAGTTAAATTAGAGCTGTTTAGGGTCGACTGCACATTTCTTGGATTTTCACGAGGTCAGCAAGTCCCAATGCAATTTTGAATAAAACATTTGGATCAATTTAGAATTCTGATCCAGTTACTTTATTCTACTCATTAGTATCTTCGATTTGACTAGTCACTACTTACCTTGATCGAATTTCGAATGAGAAAGATATTAGGCGGGCAAAATTGATCAACAATATGATGGGTCATGTCTTGCAATCCAACGGTTAGATTTGACTAAAATTTAATCTAAACGTTTAAAGTCATTTACTCTTCAATCTTGACCGATCAGATTGTCCAAAATCTATCTAGATCTAGACAAACTGATCGTGCCCATTTAAAGAGTGTTTTGGAAGGATCTAATTCGTTTCATGTCAGATTGGGCTGAATTTTGTTCTATAACCTATTTAGCACGTTCCAAATATATTTGACCGTCCAGATCAACTTTAGGATTTCCTGATCATAGAATTTAATCAATCTCATCATTATAAGTTATTCTTGTAATTACACATCATTATACTTAGGCCCTCATTTTTTGTACAAGTGAACTTGTGGGTAAGCATTAACCAATATGATAAACTCAATGACTGTAATTTTTTTATTTTCAACCATTCAATAAATGTCCACTAGTAAATTTTGTCCACTCATTTCAATTTTCTCAATTTTTTTCAATCTCAAAAAAGTATCTTTAAATATTTTTTTTCAAACATTTCAATTTTTTTAAAAAGCTTAATTTTTTTTTTCAAAATCTCAGTCTTTTTTAAAATCCCAATTGTTTTTTTTTTTTTCCAAACTTTTGAACTTTTTCAAACTTATCATAAAACATTTTTTTTCAAAATTATCAATTCTATTCAAACATATTAATTTTTCCAAGATGTATTTTTTTTAAATGTTTTTTTTTTAAAATTTCAATTGGTTTTTTCAAAATATTTTTTTTTCAAACATTGCAAAAAAAATTCCAAGCTTTTAAACTTTTTCTTTTCTCAAAATCACAATTTTTTAAAATATTTAATTTTCTTATTCAAAATGTTAATTTTTGTGTTAAAACCGTAGTGATTTTTTAAATCTTAATGTTTTTTTAAATCTCAATTTTTCTCAAATATTGCCCATTTTCTTTTTTCAAAATTCTAGTTTTTTATTTTATTTTATGTTAGATATTTTTTTTTTCAAAATCATAATTTTCTTTGTGTTAGATTTTCAAAACTTCGACGGTTCTAGACCGTCGACATTTTCCCCGCGACTGTCATAATTCGACGCTAATTTAAGGTTCTATATTCGATGGCTAGAGACCGTCGAATTTGTACACGCGTAAACGAATTTTTTTCTCGCGTTAATTTTCGACTGTACTAATTCGACGGTCATTAACAGTCGAATTTCAGGCCCTAAATTCGACGACTTTAGACCATCGAATTTTTTCGCGCGTTAATTTCAACAGAGATAATTCGACTGTCAGTGACAGTCGAATTTCAGGTCCTAAATTCGACGTCTTTAGACCGTCGAATTTTTTCGTGCGGTAGATTCGACGGTTCGGGACCGTCGAATTTAGAGCTTTTTCACGTAGTATCCCTAAACGAAGGCAGAGGTGGAAAAGATGCAGAAGATACCCTATGCCTTTGTAGTAGGAAGTTTGATATATGCTATGGTATGTACACGCCCAGACATAGCATA
This sequence comes from Liriodendron chinense, assembly GCA_003013855.2. Classification (NCBI taxonomy): domain Eukaryota; kingdom Viridiplantae; phylum Streptophyta; class Magnoliopsida; order Magnoliales; family Magnoliaceae; genus Liriodendron; species Liriodendron chinense. The sequence goes on along the minus strand of ML058336.1, from coordinate 712,368 downwards.
TGCGGTTGGTGTTGTCAGCCGGTATCTTGCCAATCCTGGCAAAGAACACTGGGCAATAGTGTAGTGGATACTACGGTATCTGAGAGGCTCATCCAGGTTGAGCCTATACTATGATGACGAAAAACCTGTGTTAGAGAGTTACACAGATGCAAATATGGTAGGTGATATAGACTTTAGGAAGTCCACATTAGGGTTCATGTTCACGTTTGTTATGGGAGCAGTCTCTTGGCAGAGCAAGCTACAGAAGGTCGTAGCATTGTCGATGATAGATGCTGAGTACATTACAGTCACAGAAGCATGCAATGAGATGCTTTGGATGAAGAGGTTCCTACAAGAATTTAGCCTGAAGCAGGAAAATCATGTGGTCTATTGTGATAGCCAAAGTGCGATACACTTGAACAAGAATCCAAATCAGCATTCCAAGTCGAAGCACATAGAGATTCGGTATCACTGGATTAAGGATACTTTGGAATAGAAGGTGTTACAGCTTGAGAAGGTCCATACGGACAATAACGGGTCAAACATGAGACCAAGGCTTTGCTCAAGGGCAAATTTGAGGCTTATAGAAGCTGAGCTGGCTTGAAAACAGTGAACTCCTCATGAGTCGAAAAGGAGGAGATTTGTTGGAGTTTTCCTCCTCATATAATCAGAGGAGAGAGTGAGGCAGTTTTGAGGTCTAACCGGCCGGTGGCCCCTGGCTGGCCAACCGGACAAAGTGGCTAGAAAGTCCATTTTCACTGGACTGTTTTTGTGAAGGCCGACCGGTCATCCAACCGGCCGGAGGTCCTGGCCGACCGGTTAGCAGATAGTTCGAGTTTGTGATTTTTACCACAGTGGCTCTCCGGATGTTTTATTGTGCATCCGGCATGCCAGAGGTGTGCGCAGACTGCTACTGTAGTTTCGTAATGGAGCTCTAATACTTGTTAAACGCTATATGAGGAGCTCTAATCCGCGATTTAGGTATCCCATCAAGTATTCTACACGTCCAAGGTGAGAGAGAGAGAGAGAGAGAGAGAGAGAGAGAGAGAGAGAGAGAGAGAAGAGAGGAAGAGAAAGAGGGAGAGGAAGCTTCTTGATAGAGGAGGCTTTGTTCACGAAAGTGATTCACGGTGCAACGACGTCTCGGCTCTTCAACGTTCTCGTGCTCAGGTGAGATCTCTCAGTTTCTAGTCCTTTTATTATTATCCATCCCTGCGTGGGTGAAGAAGGTTTGATCCAAGCAATGTGTGCTTGTGATCGAGTTTGTAACGGTTCTACTTCATAGTGAATTGTTCTACTTCACAGTGCAATGTGTGCTTGTGATCGAGGTTGTAACAAGGTCCCCCTCTTTGAGGGTTTTGCATGTAAAAATCTCTTGTGTTGTGTGGTTGATGATTTGATTTAGTTTATTGCTTTATCATAACCCATAATTCTAATAGTTTGGGGGGCGAGATCCTATGGTTTTGTGAAATGCACCCAACAAAATGTTCGTATTTGACATGCCCACTTTGATTGGGTCACATACCTGGCCTCCATTGACCAAATAACTTTCTAACATGTTTTGGAAGAGACTTATCTAACTGCTGCACGTGTCCCAATCAAATTCCACCACACGTAACCCAATCAAATCCCATAATGGTGCATTGCATGCAACATAGTTTGGGATGTAGAATGTAGAAAATGGTAGCACTATCCAATTTTTGGCCTCTATCAAAGCTACCCGTTCCACTATGAGTTGCTATGGGTCCCCCATGGTGTGTGTATGAAATTCAACCTGTTGAGCAAAATTCCCCCACCATCAAATTTGGAAGCACTAAAAATCAAATAAATCCAACCATCATGTGGGCCACCAAATGAATTTAGACATTTTTGGCGGTTGCTACCTAAAGATTAGATAGGCCAAATCTCTGGGGCCTCCTTCGTCAAAGTGGGTCTCACTTAGTGCACATGTTTATTAGTGTGCAGGCAATAAGTTTATTCTTAGTTATATTGAGAAATGCTCAAATACGATTAATTGACATGTGTGAGGCTCATCATGGTATTTGTATGACATCCAACCTGTCTAGCAAGATAGTCCCACCATAAAGATGGAATGCGTTAAAAAAAAAAAAAGAGGAGAAAAAAAAAATCAGGTCGATCCAACTATCCGATGGGCTATATCATAAAAAAAATGAACAACCACTCAAAAACCTCCACATGTTCACATGGGTTCCATCTAATGGATGGATCAACCTGATTTTTGTGCATCTCATTTTCATTATGGGTTTGGGTTAGCATACAAACAACTCCACTAGGACCTGCACACCTAGCGTTTCCCAAATATATTTACTAATAAAAAACCATACACTGAATGTTTCTGTTACCAACCCAAATATGGATGTAGACTCATACATAAGCCTGGATCCAAAACCCCATTTCAAAATATTCTAATGTGTCCCAGAAACTAGGCTTGATAGCACAAGAACCATCTGAATAGAACGGTGAGTTTGTAAAGTAGAAGGCTATAAAAGGGTAAGAGAAAGGTAAAAAGAAAAAAAAAAGTAATAAGAAAAGATTTAATGATCTATAATCTAACTAAAGTTATGACCTTTTGCTAGTGCAAAATGTCCTGTTTTAGGCCAACCTAGGCACTTTTTTGTGCAGGATCTTTGCATGCTTCAATCCTGGCCCATTGTGGCACGTTGTGGTTTGGTGTGGTGGTGAAAAGGGAGCTTGTTGATGGAATACGAAGTATTGGATCATGCAGTTGCGATTCGTGGAGGTGGGAGGGGATTCTCAACTTGAGGTTAATTGAATGCCTATTCTAATTTTTCTACTTTTAAATCTGATGTATGAAGGGCATTGGTTTTTTCTTTTTCATTCACTTGAATGGACGTATGAATGGCTTCTTCAATTCAATAAAATTATAAGTGTTGTGCTCCTATCATTCCATGTAATTAAAAAAAAACAAAAAAAAAGGACAAAAAAGGGATGCATGCCTTTTCATAGAGTGGAATGGCTAGACAAGATTTATATCACTGACCAAAGTAGTTGAGATAATGCTTAGATGATAATGATAGTTTTATTGACCAACAATACAGGGTCTTGTTGCCCTTTATTACCTTAAATTGAACCTTATTAAGGAAAATACGACAATGATATAGCTACATCAATTATGGATGATACTAGTATATATCAGATGATGCATATAATTACTATGCCAAACCAGCGTTTTTGCGACGGCCCAAGTTCGTCGCAAATTACAAGTAGCGACGGACTTCGTCCAACGAGTGGACCGTCGTAGTTCACTGCATGGCGAAATATTCTAGATCGCGACGGATTTCGTCCGCCGCAAATAACATGTCAGGTAAAGGCGCCGGATTTTGTCCGTTGCTTATAAATTTTCTGCATAAAAAAACAGTGGCATGCTTGTTATGTTTTAATTTGTTGCACCTGATAGTCAATAAATTTAAAAAAAAAACTGCAAGCCTTGTAAATCACAAATCATTATATGAAACATGTATCAATTTTATTTATAATCTGAGGACAAAAAAGAAAAAAAGAGAGATCACAGTATGGAAGGATGGTGCAAATGCTTTTCCCCCAAAGCATGATGGTGTGAGGTGTTGTTTTCTTCCATTCTTCGGGACATCTCTGTTGCCATAAGCCTGCAAACAAGAGAGATTTGGGCAAGGAAAAGGTTCTTTTCAAGTTTTCAAACGGCATCACTGTGTTAAACAAAATCAAATAAGGATTCAGGGATCTTTTGCTCAATCTGCTTGATAATACAATCAATTACTTGATCCTTGTCTCAGCAGTAGGATTTTCTCAATTAGCCAGTCATCAAATGCATCACCCATGCCCAGTTGCAAGACCTGTTTGGCTACACTACTACAAGAAGCTGAAAAAATTTGTGGCTATATTGATACGGAACTAAAGAAGAGCTCTAACCAGTGCCAACAGACAAATTAATATTGGTGTAAGAAAATCATGAATGTCTCTTTCATTGCATCCGTTGTATTTTTCAACAGGGCCTGGCCAAGAATATAATGGTTGGAAACGTCAACAGTAGAAGAACATACCATTGCAACCATCAAAAGTCATATCCGCAAAACAAATCCGAATATGGGTGATGCATTTATCTTCGATGATAAGAAGAGTAACTGTGCATACTGCTCCTTCAGATAAAAGAGGTGGACAATGTCTTTAGCAAAGCATTTGATAGATGCAAATGAAAGTTTAAATGCAGTCTCTCTTCTTATTCATTAGATATGGCCATTTTTTTTAAAACAATGATAGATAGTGGGACAATTATGCCGCCTTATATCATTAGAGCAGGACAATTATATATACCACCTTACAATATTAGAGCAGAACAAAACCTTGAATTTGTCGACCAAAATGCCGACAAACTCCTGAAAAGAAAAACAAATTCCAGTAAATCTTAGGAAATTCTTCACTAAACCTAATACAAATCTCAAGAAAAAGGCTAAAAAATGATAAAGATAAATATAAAAATAAACAACATCAGCAATTTGAAATACTAAAATTGCAGTTCACTTGATCAGAGATGGAGGTTTCTTTTTTCTTTTTCGTCTTATTTCTAATTCATGGAAATGTCTGTAATTTTTTTTTACTTTTTTAAGAAGGAAAAGAAAACCATGTCATCTAGGATAGATTCTAACCATGGAAAAAAGATAAGCCAAAAATGCAACTGAAACTTATCTAGATAATATCTGAAAATTTCCAAGTGTGCATGTCTTGAAACTAGCTGCAGAATACACGAAATAATACATGAAGTAATTCAGGCCATACATTGTACAATGCCTCATTCAAAATACACCAAGACATCTACCAGAAAGGGATAAGAGGAAACAAAATCTGGAGCACTGAAATCTGACCTTTGTAAATGTTTCCCACCGATTGAGTAAATACAGCAGTTTCATGATGACCTGAGAATCAGAAAATCATCAACAAAAATCAGTCCTGAGAGAGAATCTGGACATCCAAACTGCCTTAAAAAGGTAAATAAACAGCAAAGGAACCAAACTAGCTCTAGGAAAATAAATCTAAACAACATCATTTTGAAGTGAAATAAGCAATAACATCTACTTTATAACATTTGATTAAGACTGCCAATTTAGAAGGGAACTGTATAGACATCCTTCCCTCGTAAATGAACTCATTTTTTATGAGGTAATTGATGAAAGAACAACGGATGTTTGTTGTTTCTTGAATCTATTGCACCTGATAATCATCTTATCCAAATTCAAAAAAAAAAAAAAAAAAAAAAAAAAAAAAAAGAGTTCACAAATCAATATCATTATATCATATATGAACTCAAAATCCTCATATATGAAAAATAATATTAATTATTGGGTCAGGAATGAAGTCCCTACAACTGTAAGAAAACAGAGAGCAAGAGAGCAACAAAAGCTTGTGAGCTCCTTGATTCTGCAACAACCTGTGTCTAAAAAATCTCTTTTCTCAAGCACCATGAAAACATTAAATATGACACATGAAGATTGAGTTATTATTAGGAGTCCGATGCCAACTTCAAAGATATGCCAACGTAGGTATTTTCCTCCAAGGGAAAGTGGGCCAAGTCCACCTAGAATCTTCAAACTTTCTGTAGCTAGCATTTGCCAAATGCTTTCCTCCACTAGGTTTTTTTTTTTTTTTTTTTTTGAACAAGACCCGGCCCAAACACCCGAACATAACCCACATGACCCGCCTCCACAGCCACCACCTCCACCACCACAAACACCACCTCGACTTCTATAATCTCCACCTCCACCAGTACCAGAAGAAACTGACCAACTCTTTCTTAGAACATCTGGGTCATCTCCACAAGCAAAGATAATCATAGAGATGATGGAGAGTAACACAACCATCATGCATAGCAACAACAAACCACCAGAAATATGGAAGATGCCATCGCTGTCATCACCACCTGCCAAAGCATCCAAACACACACACACACACACACACACACACACACACACACACACACACACACACACACACACACACACACACACAGAGTGAGAGAGACAAGTCTTTCACATTCACATATGAACTTTCCCACACAATCCCTTCTTTCTGGCCACGTGCAATATGTATTAGATATCCAAGCCGTGCAAAAGTGGGGCCCGCCATGACATATCTTGTTCTCGGCAATTTCTCAGCCTAGAAATTTCCTAGTTGATTTAAAAAAATTTGGGCTTTTCCCGTAATATTATTAAGGGGGCGTTTGGCATCTCTACTCTAATTCAATAAGAGCTTTTTGAATAAGAGCTAGTTCAGTAAGCTCTTTTTGTTCTAGCTCTTGTTTTAAATAAGTCCAATTGGTAAAATCTTCAAAAAAAAGCTCTTATTTAAAATAAGCATGCTTATTAGAACTTTAAAATAAGAGTTTTTTTAAGGGTAGTTGATGTCATTAAATATAAGAGTAATCCAAATGGTTGTTTGGGTGGACCGTCCATCATGTGGGGCCCAACATCAATGTTAATTGTCCTTTATATGGGGCCCCTCAATGTCCACTACCCATCACCACGTGGACTCCACATTTGATGTGTCCATATTGTGGGCCTACTTTTGAAGTGTATTATCCATCATGTGGGGCCTAGTTTTGATATACCATTCATTGTGTGAAGTGCACCTTCTATATGGATCATCCATTATACGGTCCACTTTGGATATGGGCCATCCATCATGAGAGACCTTGGATGTGGACCGTCCATTAGGTGGGGCCCACTTGATGTCAATTGTCCATTATGAGGGGCCACACTTTTATGTGAGCCATCCATCATGTGAAGCCCACTCCATCCATTACGTGGACCATTCTTTTTGTGGGGCCCCACCTTCATTAAGGGTTGTTCATCATGTGAGCCGATCTTCGATATCAATTGACCATCATGTGGGCCCACCTTCAATGACCATCATCCATCATGTGGATCCCACCTTTGACGTGGACTGCCATTCTAATGGGACCTACTTGATGTACATGTTCCATCATGTTGGGCCACAATTTGATGTGGGCCATCTATCATGTGGGGCCTACCTTTTATGTGAACCTTCATTACGTGGGCCCACCTTGATGTGGGGCCCCACTTCAATATGAGTCATTCATTATGAGGGGCCCATCTTTGATGTCCACCATCCATCATTTAGGTCCTACCTTTCTTGTGGATCACTATCATGTGGGGCCCACATCAAGTAGGTAGTCCATCATGTGGGACCCATTTGATGTCCACCATCCATCATGTAGGTCCCTCCTTGGCTGTGGATTGTCTATCATGTGGGGTCAAACCTTCAATATGGGTCATTAATCATCTAGGCCCACCTTTAATGTCAACCTTCCATCATGTGGTCCCACATTCAATATCCACCATCCATCACTTGGATCCTACCTTTGATGTGGACCATCCATCATGTGGGTCCCACCTTCGTTGTGGACCATCTATCATGTCGGGCCCACTTGATGTGGATAGTCCATCATGTGGGACCCACCTTTGATGTCCATCATCCATCATGTAGGTCCCACCTTTGCTATGGACCATCCATCATGTGGGACCCAACCTTCAATATGGGTCATTCATCATGTGGTCCCATATTTAATGTCAATCTTCCATCATGTGGTCCCTCATTCAATGTCCACCATCCATCATGTGGGTCCCACCTTTGCTATGAACCGTCCATCATATGGGGCCCACTTGATGTGGATAGTCCATCAATCATGCAGGGCCACATTTTAATGTAGGTCAGCCATACCCACCTTTGGTGTTCACCGTCAATCATGTGGGGCCCAACCTTCAATATGGGTTGTTCATCATGTGGGCCTACCTTTGATGTCAACCTTCCATCATGTGATCCCACCTTCAATGTCCCCCATCCATCATGTAGGTCCCACCTTTGATGTGGGCGTTCATCATGTGGGGCCCACCTTTGATGTGACCATGCATTATGTGGGCCCACCTTGATGTGAAAACCCACCTTCAAATATGGGTTGTTCATCATGTGGGCCCACCTTAGAGATATTTTAAAGAATAGAAGATGGCAAGATGAGAATTACTTAAAAAGTTGAAGGACAAACTTGTCCAAAAATTAATTAAAAATATCTACCCACTTAAGCTAAATAAGCTCTTAAAAAAAAAGTGACCTCCCTATCACTTATTATTTAAGAGCATTTTTTGCTAGCTTCTAAAAAAATAAGCTCTAAAATGAAAGCTTTACCAAACGGTCTACTTTCTTAATAAGAGCTTTTTTTTTTTAGAACAAGCAAATAAGCTCTTGTTAATAGATTTGCCAAACACCCCCTAAGAGATTCTTGCCAAAATGAAAGATGCTTAATCTAAATATAGAGATGCTCACCTACAGCTTGTATGTCCAACTAAGTTGCCTCATTTAAGAATAGATGAATGTTAGTAAATGTTCTGGATGAAAGTTATTCAAGGAGGAAAGGGAATTGTGGGCTTAAGGGGCCCTATATGTGGTGTTAGTATGAAATCCACCCAACAATCAAGCTAGTCACCTCATGAGAGACGCAAGGCCGAAAATCAGCCCCATCTGTGTTTAAAGTGGACCTTACTATTGGGAATATGGTATGTAAAAAGCTTACCGTGATGTGGCTGACTTGAATCACATATGGACTAATAATAATAATAATGGTGGGGTCCCGTAAAAATTAATGGTGGATGTCTCTCCCAAGTCTTTCCATTGATATGGCCCACTTGAATCAAAGATCAACCTAATTTTTTTGGATTTGACCTAACATGATATTACACATCTAATGGTCGGAGTGGATCTCATGTATAAGTCACGATAAGCCCCTTAAAAAAATAAGGGTAGGCGTACTATGGCACGAGTTAGTTCATAAAAACTCGTAATGTTCCCAGAAAAAGGGAGAGTAAATCAGATGTCACTAGGGTAGCACGGTCATTGGTGTTACCCTGACCGCCGGGCTTTCTTGATCTATGTGTTGTATATCCATGCCATCCATCAAGTTTTAAATATCATTTTAGTGGTCCTAAAAGTAAAGTAGATTCAAATCTTAGGTGAACCACGCCACAAGGAATAGTGGACATTGAACGCCTACCATTAAAAACTTCCTAGGGCCCACCATAATGTTTATTTGCCATCCAACCTTTTGATAAGGTCGCACAGACCTGGATGAAGGGCAAACAGAAATATCCTTGCTTTTGTGTCCCCCAACTGTTTCCTATGGTCCACATTAGATTTGGATCTAAGTCAATTTTGAGACAAAGCCCTAAATTCAGTTGAAAAAACTGATGGACAGCATCGATGTGCAACACATGTTTCAAGATGACACCCATAGTTAGGGAGATACCCAGTAGTCTTACCCAAGTTGCATCTACCACTCTTTTTTTTTTTTTTTTTCATTTTGGGACCTGCAATTTTTTTTTTAAGAGACATTATTAACAGTGAAGCGGGATACACATTCGGGCGGCCCGACAACTCAAAAGGACTGAAGCGGGCCACCTATCGTATGCTACACAAACACAATGCAACCCAACCCACATTAGCTCCCGGATAGAGTCCCCAGACCGACTTTGTCAAGGAGGCACCCATGGATTTCCTTGGGCAGCTCCATAGCTGAATAAAAAACCCTTTTCCTTTGAGATTCGCTCCCTAGGCGCGCCAAGCCATCCCCAACACCATTAACCTCTCTAGGTACAAACTGGATTGTAGCCTTAATTTGACCCAACTGATTGGAGATTCACACCCACCAATACCAAAGGGCCCAGCTCAAGGGCACTTCCCTTTTAAGGCAAACATGACAATCTTAATCCCGCCGGTCATCTACCACTTCCCTCCTCCAACGCCTTAATCTCTGCTCGGACATTCGATCCCAGCCTGTACGCCTTAATCCCGCCCGGTCATCTACCACTCTCAAAGACAATGGACTCCGATCGCTTTAGGCAACACGACTATGAGTTGTCGGTGTTGCATTAACATGGAAAAGTTCTACACAAAGAGCTTCGCAAGGAAGTGCGATGAGGTAAACTTTAATGGATTGTAACTTTTTTTTTTTTGTATTCACATGAGCTTTAATTTATTACTATATCTTACTAACAAATACAAAGCTCTTACAGAGCAGAGCTGTCCGAGGTAAAAATGTTTAGAATAACACATATTAGAAATGACAAAAATTTTATAAATAGGGATACGAATTAGATGTTTGTAAGTATATGTTCAAAGTAACACATAGAAGAAATGATGTGGGTCTTTTTTTTAGCCTAAATATATTATTATTGAACACATTTAATTAATTGCACAGCACGCAATACAAGAGAGGCAGTTCCATCAGCTAGAAGGCTCATAAAGTAGCACAACCAGAAATGACATCTCCCAGGTAATGAGAGAATATGGTTATGATCGTGTGAGGATAATGGGGTTGGGAGTCACTCCCTCCACATTTTGGGGCCCTCAATCCAACCGTCATGACTTTATAAAGCGGGGTACCCGTGTAGAATGGGAGGCCACTGAGGCATGTCAGGAGGTCGCAATGGCATGTCAGGAGATTGCCAAGACACGTTAAGACATGGTGCAGCTTTGGGCGTCCTTTGATACATTTCTATAGTACATGGGTCAGCGATTAAGCAATCGTTTGGACATGGATGGTATACTTCGTGATACAAAAGTAATCACTTCTTATTTCATATTTCTTTTAAATTGAGAATCTTAACAGTACTTGTATTTTCTTATACTAATAATCAGAGTGACATTGTTTATAGGCTACACCTATAGATACACCCAGGTCCATAGCTCAAGTGGCAGACTAAGTGAAGATAGCCTCATTTCAACACTGAGGTCATGGTATCAATTCCCATAGAGGGGGTGGCTAGCATTGTGATGTGACTAACACGAGTGGGTGGGTGTACTAACAATGGGGTGTGTGAACTAACCCATAAAAAAAAGGCTACACTTGCAGACACTCCTTCGGGACCCGATGTCAGCTGTGCTCCTTTTTTAGTCCCATGCATCTCCAACCGTAAACTTATTTTTTTTCTTTTTTGTTAACGACCTATAGTGACTTGATCTGATCACGATGATGAATTTACATTATTATAGTTCATCACCATATAACTTGAAATTCAATTGATTCTGTTTATCTTCTTGTTTGAATGAATGAGAAGAAGAAGTAAAAATAAGTAACCTCTAGGAGTTCCATGAGGAAATGGATATATATCTTTTGTATATAACTCAACTAATATATTTTTTACTGTATGATGGAGATCTTTTATTAATGACTTAAGACTTACCTCATTTGGCTAATTTAACCTACTAATAGACGATATCCTCCATACAGTTAAAAATTTATTAGTTGAGTTGTACATGAAGATGTTCTTTTTTTTTCATGGAGCTTGTACAAGTTAATTCTACTTCTTCTCATTCATTTAAATATGAAAACGATGAACCACATTGGTCGAAACCTATCACGATTGAAGTATGTAGGCAGCTCTCTTGTTGTTTGTAGAGAATCCGGTAAAAAAAATATTAGAAATTTATTACAAAACTTTATTTTCTTTCCATATTATAATAATTGTCTGGATTGGGCATATTTTTTTTTTTTATGTTATGATAGTTGTTTAAATTAGACATATTTTTCAAATTAGCACCGTGTTAAGCATTATTGTATACCATTATCTTTCCGAACACTTTATAAGTTAATCAATGTTTTATGTATATATTTTATAGGAACATGTGAGTATATTATCATCTCATGCATCTTTTATTTAATATGGTGGCCGAATTGTTTCATTCTTTATGAAATGCATTTTCTTTTTCAAATAGCTTATTGCATAAAGGCAAACTTATGAATTTTATTAAATTTTCTAATTTTTATTCATGATTTTATAATAAACATTATGGATAGTAGGAAGGCTCATAAATTTCTCTTAATATGATGTGTTTACAATTGGGCACTATGTACAGCATTAACATAAAAAAAAAAAAACTTTACCAATCCCAGATGACAGTTTTACAAATGTCTTTTGCATGTAAGATTGTTTGTGTCTGAAAAGTAGAATACGTATATTTGAATTTTTTTTATGTTTTTAATAACGAAAGATATTAAATGAATATAAAATTGTAACTTCTTATGCTGGTGATGAATATGATCCGGACATGCAGATGCATGAAGTGAAATAGGAAGTTAAAGAATTAAAGAGATAGCTAAGCGAAGGAGACTGGCATGTTCAAGAAAGAACTCGAGATTTTGAAAAAAGAGTTAGAAGTTACTAAAAAGAAATAAATTTGCTTCAGATGACAGAAGAATTGGAACAACGACTACATTCTTTGTCGATTGCAACTGATGTTCACGTAATTGTTAACGTGAATGTAAATCAAAGATGATATATATTTAAATGTTGATATTTCAATTCAATTTAGAATGGTAAGAAACTTCTTTTACAAAAAATTTCATAAGTTGCCTAACAAGAAACCGTTGTAATTTTTTTACAACAAGGTATTACAGCGCCGCCACTAAACAATTGTGGAAAGCTATACTTGACGGCGGATGTCAGAATCGTCATTGTTTGTTCTTAATAATTTCTACCAACAGATAGATCTGCCTTAATAATAGTGTCAGAGTATCATTTTTATAGCATCGAATATATTCGCCATTAAATGTCTAAATGTTAGCTATTCAGCGGCAGAAAAATCCACTAGTAAATATTATATTCCGGAGGAAAGGCTGCCACGATAAATTTCACATCATTCGACGATGTGTCTAAGTGTCATGTTAGTCACAATATTCAGCGGCGGATACATCCGCCGGTCAGCGGCGAATACATCCGCTGGTATATAGCGTCATGCTGTGGATAGTGCCACCACAATAAATTTAACATCCACTATTTTTTGGTCATATATAAAGGTAAAAAGTTCCGCTGCAATAAGCTGCAGCGACGGATGTGTCATCGACTGCATAATCTATACTGACAGTGGATGCAATGACGGATACGTGATCCGTTGTTGACACGCTGCAAAATGTATTAGTGATAGATTTTGATATACATAGAGGTAGATAAATCCATCTTTATAGAACGCATTTCTTGTACTGCAACTTTCAAACATGCTTTACAGCGCCTTATTTAACAGCGACGCATGGCCCAATCAAATCCCACCACCCGATAAGGTCAACATGCAATCGTACAGTCCAAATGTAGAAAATGGTACCTATCCAATTTTTTACCTCTTATCAAAATCACCTATTTTACCATGAGTTGCCATGGGTCCTGGCATTAGCAAAATTTTCCCACCACCAATTGGATGTCTTAAAAGTTAAATAGATCCAACCATCATGTGGGCCACCACATGAATTGATACATTGTTGGTGGTTGCCAATTAAATATTAGATAAGTCTGATCTCTAGGGTGTGCCTTTGTCACAGTGCACATGTTTGTTAGTGTGTATGGAATACGGTGGGGTTACACATGCAGCCAATACTGCATAGGCAAGTGAATAACTTACACATTTACATTTACGTGAATAGCTATTTATGCACAGTGAGGCACATCAGACCAGCGGTCTGGATGGTCCAGATTCCCTAACTACAGGGCCCCTATTATAAAATTGGAAGGCTCAAGGTGTACTTATTTCTTCCCACATGCAATGTATTATCCAGTTTTAATATATCTAGACTACTGATCTGATAAGCCCCACTATGAATGGACCATCTGCTAAATCTCATGAATTGATAGATGCTGGCGATATTCTTTTCAGTCGAATATTCTTAGTAGTTCAATTTTTAGTTTGACAATTAAAGAGCTAGGAAGTTTCAATCTTGGTGATTCCGAGGGTACCATCCACAGTGGCACCTATTAGATCAATAGTCTTGGCCATCAAAACATGGCCATGGATCATATAATTCCTTTTTATATGATTCTCATGGGAAACTAGATCAGTGGGGGCGGCACCCAACTCTCATATTGGGACTAGTTGACAACAGAATATGGGACTTTTAAGTTCTGTCTTTAGTTATATTGAAAAATGCTCAAGCACAACTAATCGAACAGGTCTGAGGCCCATCATAGTGTTTGTGTAGCGTCTAACCTGTCAAGCAAGGTAGTCCCACACAATGAAGATGAGATGCCCCAAAAAACAAGTCGTTCCTACTATCAAGTAAGCAATATTATAGAAAATAATGAACAACTACCCAAAAACCTTCGCATTCATATGGGTCCATATAACAGATGGGTCGACCTGATTTTTGGGCATCTTACTTTCATTACGGGGTTTGCAACTAACAACACGGCTGAGTGCCACACACAAAGCATTTCTTAATTATATTTATTATTGAAAAACTATACAAAAGGGCTATTTTTGTTACTAACCTAAATCTGAATGTAGAGTTGAACTGAGCCTGGATCTGATTGTTGACCTCTTTATCAATCTAAAATCCTATTTCATAATTTTCGCCTCAAACCAGTTTGATGGCACAAGAACTATGCTGTTAGAACGGTTAAAACAGTGAGTTGTTATAAGTGGAAGACTGAAAGTGCAAGGAAAAGGTAAAAAAAAAGGATGTGAATAGAGATAATATATAAGAAGAGACTAAACTATCTATGATCTTGTTGGGGAAGGATGCAATATACTATGGATCTCGCAATCACTAACCAACTAAATTATGGACTAATTGAGATTTTTGAAACAAACTCGGATATCTAAGAAGAACAAAACAATCACCACTCACGATACAATGAGTTTTTCATGGAAAACCTTCTAAGAATAGATGATAAAACTACGGGACCTCGTCCCATCAACAAATCCACTATGTAAAAAATGTTACACAATGATCAAGAGTTTATAACACACTTAAATCCAATATCGAGGGTGAATTACAATCAAAGAGAACAAGCAATGGAGATATCTCATTAACGAGATTGACAAATCTTCAGAACTGTCCTTGAAGAGGCTTTGAATACATACCGCCGTCGCGAATGAATGTCACAAGCTCTGTCTCGTTCTCTCTCTTCGATCTGGACCACTTTTTTCTTTCTCCAAACTCTCTCTCTTTTTTCTAGGAATGTATTTGGTTAACCATAATTCCACAAACCAGTGCTTATATATCACTTGAGTTGGAATTAGAAACAAAGCGGGTAAAAAAGCACTAAACTGTGCAAACAGACAGTTCATCGGTCGGTCAATTGACATCGCCCAATGACCCCAAGTTCGGTCGCCCCAAAGTAGCAAAAAATGTCAAGAGAGTTTATTGTTGAATTTTGATTTTTGTCAGTTGCCTGACCAGGGTGGTTGATCCTTAGTTGGTGCAAAATATCAACTACTCACTTCTGAGGAGGAATACCCCATCATATCTAACTAAAGGTATGACCCTTAGTTGGTGCAAATGTCCTGTTTTAGGCCAATTCAGCCCTTTTTTGTGCAGGATATTTGGATTCATGGTTTTTGGCCCTTTTTTTATGGTTTGGTGTAGCGGTGAAAAGGGAGCTCATTGATGGATTATGAAGTCCTGGATCATGCAGTTGTGATCTGTGGGAGGGGGTTTCTCACCTCAGGGTCAATTGGAGGCCTTTTGCAACTTTTGTGGTTTTTTTTTAATTTTTTATTAATTAGTTAAGAGGCGTGTCTTTTTTTTTAATGGGTGTGCAAAGGCTTTCTTCAGTTCAATAAAACAGACGATGCCATGCCCTTTTATAGAGTGGCTGGACAAGGTTCCCATAAGTAATTGGGATAATTCTTAGATGATGACAATGGATTCATTAATCACCCCCCACATGAACCACTTAGAGAGAGAGACAAAGAAAGAGGTGTTTCAATACACATAAAAGCTACAAAGGTTATTAAACATCAGCCAAACTGTATCATTACAGGCATGAGCAATAAATTAACATAGAACAGTTCTAACGCCTCCCAAATAACCGGACGCGGATTTCCCCCTAAAGCCTTTAGCAGGAAGTTCTTGTGCTAGGAACTTAGGTGCGTCCACTGATGTTTGTGAGAAATCCACCACGTTCATCCATGTTTTGAACTCACTTTAGGAAAATATGTCACTACGCCAAAACAGCAAAAAACGACACAAAACGCTTAGTTTAACGACGAACTTCATCCGTCGTTAAAGAAGTCTTGGTTTAACGACGGACTATATTCGTCGTTAACATTAACGACGAGTTATATCCGTCGTTAAGGTGAAAACAGTCCGTCGCTAACTACTACCACCTTCGGCTTTGGCGTGTTTAATCGACAAAATTGTACGACGGACCAGAATCCGTCGATAACTGTAAATTAACGACGGATATAATTCGTCGTTAATATTACGACGAATCTAATCCGTCTTAAAGTAATGTATTCAAGGGGGATTTCCTGCGTCGTAAAATTCTGCTTCCGGAGACGGGACGTTGGGATTTATCGACGGACGTTCTTGGATGTAACGACGAATATAGTCCGTCGTAAATTGAAAATTATACATCACACAATTCATTTTAAATAAATTTTTTCTTCAATAACTTTTAAAAAAAAAGTTGACAAGTTTAATAAAAATTAACAATATTTAAGAAAAAATGGGATTTGGAAAAATTCTAGATTTTGAAAATAATATTCTAAATTTAAAAAGAAATAGAATTTTGAAAGAAATTGACATTTTGAAATAAATTGATCAGACGTTTGAACAAAGTGTATAAGTTTGAAATAATGTAGACTTTTGAGGAAGATTGAGGTTTTGCATTTTGAAAGATATTGACATATTTTGATAAAAAAAAATTAGATTGTCGAAAAATTGGCATTTTGAAAACGAACATCGGAAAGTTTAAAAAATTGTGATTTTGAAAAAAAGTTGAGTTAATCTTGAATAAAATTTATATGTTTGAAAAAAAATGTAATAAAATTAATAATGTTTAAGAAAAATTGAAATGTAGAAAAAATCAAAATTTTGAAAATAATTAGGATTAAAAAAGAACAAAAAATCTGAAAGAATTTTGACATAAATTAGGATTTAAAAGGATTTAAAAAAAGTTGGCAATTTGACATAAATCAAGAATTTTGAATAAAATTTACCGGTTTGAAAAAATATATTTTCAAAATAGAAATTGTGATTTTTAAAAAGAAATTTAGATTTTGTATTTTGTAAAAAAAAATTGAGAAATTTGATAGAAAATGAAATGTTGAAAAAACAATTGACATTTTGAAAAAAGTGTTTATGTATTGAATTGCGATTTTGAGAAAAAAATTAAGAAGTTTGAAAAAAAATTGTAATAAAACTAATAATGTTTAAGAAAAATTAAGATTTAAAATAACGAGATTTTGAAAAGAAATTTGGGATTTACAAAGAAGCAAAAAGAAATTGTCATTCTTAAAAAATTAAGATTTTAAAAAAAACTGCGAAGATAGAATAAAATTTATAAGTGTGAAAAAAAATTGAAAAAAAATTACAATTTTTAAAAATAAAATAGGATTTTGTATATTGAAAATTTTTTAGAAATTTGATAAAAAAAAATTTTGACATTTTGAATTCTGAAAGTTGACAAGTTTATTAAAAAATGTGATTTTGAAAAATAAAATTGTATTATTTAAAAAAAAAATTAACAATTTTAGGACATTGGGACATTATACCAAAATTGATATTTTAAGAAATCTAAACCGGTCCATCCACTTTGTGAGATAATTTTAGGACATTATACAAAAAAAGGTAAGAACCCGAATCTTGGTGGGTGGGAACCCTGAACGTGGGGCCACTCTGATGAATGTGACTACATCCACGCCGTACATCCATATTGAAAGTTCATTTTAGGGCGTGTTCCAAAAAATGAAGCAATTCTAAGTCCCGGATGGGACATAGTAGAGGAAACAGTGCTGATTGACCATTAAAGACTTCCTGTGGGGCCACAAAAGCTTTGGATCAAGATGATATTTTTGTGGTCTATTCATCTAGGTGTTTGTGACCTTACAAATAGGTTGGATGGAAAATAATGGCAAATAAACATTCCGGTGAAATCCATGAAGTTTTCAAGTGTAGAGATTCAATCACAACTGTTTCTATGGTGTGGTCCACCTAATATTTGACTCAACTTCATTTTTGGTATCATACCCTAAAATGATATTTCAAAATGGTTGGATGGTGTGGATTTAAGACACATATATCACTGTAAGCCCCACAATCAAGGTGTGGACCCCACAGAGTTTACTCAATACGCAAGCCTTTTATCCAGGTGCGGTTTGGGTGGATCCCTGGATCCGCTAATTAAGGTTGGTGGATTCCCAATTGTGGGGCCACTGTGATGTATGTACCTTACATCTACACCGTCCATGCATTTTGAAAGCTCATTTTAGGGCATCACCCAAAAAATGAGGAAGATCCAAATCTTAGGTTGACCATACCACATGAAATAGTAGTAATTGAATCCCCACCATTAAAAAATTCATGGGGACCACTGGAATGTTTATTTTCCATCCAATTTGTTGAAAAGGTCACAAAGACCTGGATGAAGATACCAAACAAATATCAGCTTCACCCAAAACTTTTGTGACCCACTATAAGCTTTTAATGGTTGAGTACCATTGTTTATTGTATTATGGTGCACCTGAGATTTGGATGTACTTCATTTTTTTAATCATGCTCTAAAATGTGTTTTCAAAATGAATGGACGACGTGGATGTAACACACAAACATCACACAGTGGACGGCACGGTAAGGGATCCACCGACCTCGGTGGATACGGGGTTCGGCGAAGCCGCGCGGGGGCGTGGATTTCGTGCGAAAGCCTTGCACAGGAAGTTCCTGCACTGGGAACCAAGGTGGGGCCCACAGTGATGTTTTTCAATAAATCCACCTCGTCCATCCATTTTGGGAGCTCATTTTAGTACATGAAAACAAAAATGAACCGGATCCAAGACTCAAGTGGGCCTCACTAAAGGAAAAGGTGGGTAGGTAAATTACTACCATTATTATCCTGTTTCGAAACACCCGTGGCTCTACAAATATTTCAACTGTGGACGTTCAATCCTCACATTTTCGGCCCACTTGAGTCTTGGATCGGGTTCATTTTTATTCTCATGTCCTAAAATGAGCTCCCAAAATGAATGGACGGGGTGGATTTATGAAAATAATCACTGTGGGCCCCACCTTAGTTCCTAGCGGAGTAACTTCCTGCGCAAGGCTTTCGCTGGAAATCCGCGCCTATTACCGGGCGCGACGAGAAAAATTTTGCTACACCCACGAGTTAGCTACGCTAGCTACACCGGGTGTAGTAATGACCCCACCATGATGTATGTGTTGTATCCACTCCGTTCATTCATTTGGAGAGATCATTTTAGGGCATGATACAAAAAATGAGGCAGATCAGAAGCTCAGGTGGCCCCCAAGAATTTTTTAATGGTTAGCGTTTAATTCCCACTATTTTCTATTCTAGGTCCACTTAAGCTTTGAATCTGCCTGATTTCTAGTATCATGCCATAAAATGATCTCGCTAAATGGATGGACGGCGTGGATACAACAAATGCATCATGATGGGTCATTGGTACACCCGGTGTAGCTAGCGTAGCTTACTCGTGGGTGTAGCAAAATTTTTCTCGGGCGCGAATTGGGTGAGATCCCGAAATTTAGGATCTGGGTGGGATTCTGAACATAGGGCCCAGCTGTATGTATTAATTGCAGTGACGTCATCAAGTTCTGTGGGTCCCACCATGAGGTACTTGTTATATTCAAACCGTCCGTCCATGTTCTGAAATCATTCTAAGGCTGGACCCAAAAAATCAGACAGATCCAAGGATCCAGTGGACCACACTGCAGAAAGCAGTGGGAGATTGAACGTATACCATTGAAACATTTTTGGAGGTCCCAGAAGTTTTGGATCAGTCTGATATTTATTTTTACCCTTCATCCAGGTCCGTGTGACCTTATGAACAGTTTGGATGACAAATAAACATCATGGTGGACCCTGGGTATGTTTTAACGGTGATAATCATTGTCCCCACAATAAATTTATTGGTGTGGTCCACTTGAGTTTTGAATATGACTCATTTTAGGTATCATGCACTAAAATGATCTTGCTAAATGTATGGACGGTTTGGATGTACTAAATACATCATTGTGGGGTCCACAAAGCCTTAATCTTCACAATAGGTTCGTACAAACACGGTGCTCGTTGACTGCCCACTCGCTCTGCGTCCGCCACGTCCCTTCACCAGCTGTAACGTAGCTGGTGTAGGGTGCACCAGCCAATCCGCTTCCGGGAACAACACCGTGGGTGTTCCACCTACCGGCCCACGTGGATAGTATTTTGTATATCCATGCCGTCCATCCGCTTCTCCGACCCATTTTAGAATGTCCTTCCAAAAATTATGCAAATCCAAATCTCAAGTGGACCATACCACTGGAAACAGTGCTGATTTAGTGCCCACCATTAAAAATTCCAAAGAGCCCATGGTAATGTTTCCGTAATGTTTATTTGCAATCCAAGCTCTTGATAATGTCAGGAAGATCTGGATGAATAGAAATTTTGAAGATTAGCTTGATCTAAAACTTTTGTGGCCCGCGAAATGCTTTTAATGATTATTCATCATTCTTTCTATTGGTATGGTCCACCTGAGATCCGGAACTTCTTATAATTTTGGATTTCATCTTAAAATTAGACATAACAACATATGAACGACATGGATATATAAAAGATACATCAATCTAGGCCCCACACGGTAGAGGTAACACCCACTAAGGTGTTACCAGGGTAACATCTAATTCTCTCCCGCCACAAGAAGGACTGGCGCGACTGAGAGTGGATTTGGTGAGACCCCGGGCTCACCTAAGACGGTGCGGCCCTTACCGTGGGGCCCAGGTTGATGTATGTATTATGTATCCACTCCGTCCATCCGTTTTTCCAGATTATCTTAAGGTATTATCCCAAATATGAAGCAGAAAAAATTATCAGGTGGACCATACCATAAGAAACAGTGGTGATTGACCATCCTACGATTTAAAACTTATTAGGACTCACCTTCATGTTTCTGTACTGTTTATTTACCATCCAATCTGTTGATAAGGTCACATGATCCTGGATGAAGGTAAAAAACAAATATCAGCTTCATCGAAAACTTCTGTGCCCCATTAATGGTCAATCGCCACTGTTTCCTATGTTATGGTCCACCTGATGATTGGATCTGCTTTATTTTTTGTGTAATTCTCTAAAATTATCTGCAAAAATGGATGGACGGTGTGGATACATAATACATACATCAAGGTGGGCCCCACGGTAATCGACGGTAAGGGTCGCACCATCTTGGGTGAGGCCGGGGTCTCACCTAATCCGCTCTCGGCGTGACTTGGGTGAGACTGCCGAACCAACGATGTGGGTGGGACCCTAAATTTAGGGCCCACGTGGATGTATTCTTTGTAGATCCATGACGTCCATCTGTTTCTTTGTATTATTTTAGGATAAAATGCTAAAAATTAAACAGATAGAAATTTTAGGTGGACCACAACCCAAGAAAC
The DNA here is from genome assembly GCA_003013855.2 of Liriodendron chinense. Lineage (NCBI taxonomy): Eukaryota > Viridiplantae > Streptophyta > Magnoliopsida > Magnoliales > Magnoliaceae > Liriodendron > Liriodendron chinense. The sequence continues at coordinate 690,950 of ML058336.1, read as the reverse complement.
AGTTATAATTCAACTGTGACCATTAAAAACTTCCTAGAGTCCACCGTAATGCTTATTGACCATCCAATCTGTTGATAAGGGCACGTAGACAGGGATGAAAGGAAAAAATAAATATCAGGTTGATATAAAACTTTTGTGGCTCACAAAAGGTTTTTAATGGTCATTAACCAGTGTTTCTTATGTTGTAGTCCACTAAAAATTTTAATCTTCTTCATTTTTGGTAACATAGTACAAAATAATCTTTAAAAGCAGATTAACGGAATGGATCTACAAGGAATACATCGAGGTGGGCCCTAGGTTCAGGGTCCCACCCACTTCACTGGTTCGGCAGTCTCACCCAAGTCTCGCCCAGAAGCGGACTGCATAGTGAGCAACTCCGCACGCTAACCGTGCAGAGTAAACTTTGAGGGGCCACCGTGATTTACTTATTTTATCCACTCCGTCCATCCATCTTAAAAGATAATTTTAAGTATGTAACAAAAAATTTAAGCATATCAAGTTCTAAAGTGGACCACACCAAAGGAAAAGTGTGAACTGAATGTCTACCATTGAAAAATTCTTGGGAGCAAACAGAAGTTTTTGATCAAGCTGATATTTATTTTTTCTCTTCATCCATGTCCATGTGATCTTATGAACATGTTGGATGACAAATAAACATCACTGTGGGGCATGGAAAGGTTTCAACGGTGGAAATCATTTTTCCCACTGTTTCCTGTGGCATGGTACACTTGAGATTTGGATATGCTTAAATTTTGGGCTCAACCCCTAAAATGATCTGTAAAAACACATGGACGGAATAGATGAAGCACATACATTCTAGGTGGGCCCAACAGAGTTTACTCTGTACAATAAGAGAGTTGAGTTAGGTGTTACCTATTCTCCGCAAAAAAAGAGAGGGTAGCGAATTATGTGTTACCTGGGAACGGCTTAGTGGGTGTTACCCCTACCGTATGGCCCACGTGGATGATATTTTGTATATCCACTCCGTCCATCGGTTTATACAGATCATTTTAGGATAAGGTTCCAAAAATTATCCAGATCCAAATCTCAAGTTGACCATACCACTGGAAACAGTGTGATTGAGTGCTCCACCATTAAAAATTCCAAAGAGCCCGTTATAAGGTTTTGGTAATGTTTATTTGCAATCCAAGCTCTTGATAATGTCAATAAGGTCTTGATGAAAGGAAAATATAAATATGAGATTGATTGAAATCTTTTATGGCCCACAAAACGTTTTTAATGGTTATTAATCACTGTTTATAGTGGTATGGTCCACCTGAGATTTGGATCTTCTTAAGATTTTTTTAGATCATATCCTAAAATGATATGAGAAAACAGATAGATAGCGTAGATATATAAAAAATGCATCACAATGGGCCCCACACGGTAGGGGTAACACTCACTAAGGTGTTACCAGGGTGACATCTAATTCATTCCAAACGGAGACCTCTCTCTCTCTCTCTCTCTCTCTCTCTCTCTCACGCACGCTCTCTCTGTCTCTCTCTGTCTCACGCACCCCCCCCCCCCCCCTCTCGCTGTCACTCACGGACAGACCCCCCTCTCTCCCTCGCCCCAATCCTCTCTCTCTCTCTCTCTCTCTCTCTCTCTCTCTCTCCCTCTCGATCCCGTTCTTTGTTCTAGCGTGTGGGTGTACAACAACTGCTCCCACTCTCTCTCTCTCCTCTACTTCCTCCACTAGGTAAAAAACCCTAACCCTAACCTTGCTTACTTTTCCTTTTTGGATTTTTATTGTCGAATGCCAAATTAGGGATTTGTATTGTCCAATCCCTAATTAGGGATTTGTGAGTGTACGGACGTGGATTGGGTACTATCCACATCGTCCATCCATTTTTCCACATCATTTTAGGGCACAAGCCTAAAAATGAGGCAGTCCCAAGGCTCAAGTGGACTACACTGTGGGGATTAAATACCTACTGTTGAAAGAAAATTTGATTGAATAGAAGTTTTGGATTGAGCTTATATTTGTGTTTTCCCTTCATCCATGTATATGTGAAGTTATGAACAACTGGGAAGAGCTCCGTCCATCACTCTTCACCTGTTTATGCTCTCTACCGTACACGTAGCAAGTCGATTTATCAATCACTACCTTCCTTCTAGTGGGCCCCACTTTGGATGTATAACTGCACCCATAGATTTGATGTTTAGAAATCTAACATCTAAGCTCGGGCCGAATAGATGGACGGCACCGATTGATACATATCCATGCCACGTGTACTCTAAGGTGATGTTCGACCTGAGATTTGGATCTGCCTCATTTTTTGGGCTCATGGCCTAAAATGACCTGGAAAAACGAATGGACGGCAGTGGATAAAACACATACATCAATGTGGGCCCCACCGAGTTGATTCACGTTAACTTGGGTGATGTTCTTGTTTGGGCTAACGTGTTGATGAAGAAATGAAGTTTTAAGGGCTTTGGTTAAACACTTTTTGTTGACAGCATAGACATTTGTAATTTGCAGAAATTATGGGTTATTTGACTTTATTTTGGATGGTTTGACTAAACGGTTATTTTGGTTTCTTTAGTTGTTTTGTTTGTCTAATGTAGACATATTTCTTGTGTGATTTGTTATGAGTTTCTATCTGTTTATACGTAAAATGACATGATTTAAAGATTAAAAGAACTACGTAGTGGCTTGATCCCAAATCCCTTTTGGGTACGTAGGCAGCCGTTCGTAGTAGACCGTATCGGTTCAGCCACAAAATTTTATTTTCCTTCTTGCAGTGTGGATCTTCATTCAAAAGTGTTTTCGAAAGATTTACAAGACATAACGACTATGGGAAATATATAATATTCTTAATGAGGTTAGTCATTTTTCTTTTCAATCTCCTCTTCAACTTAAATCTTCTATACTCCTCTATAGTTATGAAAATTTCCAATTTTTACACATAGCATTGTGTACTTCTGTAAATTCATTTAGTATGTGAAATTAGCAACTTTCTACCACTGGATTTCATGCACCCTAAAGGAATTGCTTGTAAGTCGTTGCTGGATTTGTAGTGTTCCATCTGAATGTACATCTGCTAGTTTTCTATTGGTTGCCAATCCATGGGCCATTTGCTAAGTTTGAACATTTTGCATGAGATTGCTTTCTATTGGCTAACAAAAGCATTGCAAGTGTTTGATGGTGCTTTTCGTTTCCTTAACATTATCTGATATATGATTTTGTCACTGGTTTCCACTTTAATCTAGATGCCCATGATTTAAGCATGTCCATGTGATAAATGCAGGATATCAACTGAACTTGCTGACTCGTTTCAAAACAAAAGCGGCAATGATAACTTATTCCAACAAGGCATGGAAACCACTTTGTTGTATTTGTTTGTCTAAACTCAGTCAGGACTTTTACAGACTTCATTTGATGCTTGATTTATGGCCTTCACTGCAACTTGTAGGGTAGGAGATTGATGAAATAGTAAGTGGAACTTCTGCTTTATATTGTTTAATAGAATTGCTTGTTGACGTGGGCTCCACCAAGATGTGTTGATGACATCCATTTCAACCATCATGCATGCTGTCTCTTGTTTGGCATGGGCCCAAAAATCAAGCCAATCCATGACTCAGGGGAACCACCATTAGCAAAAGCAGTCTCTTGGGTATATACCCAACTTAATACATGCTCCATTATCTTTGCATGAAAATAATTTAAAAGAAATTGAAGGTGGAGTTGTCTTAGAAAGCCTGGTAATTTCATAGTCCTACACCATACCTATGGGATCTCTGTCTAACCATTCAATAATTAGCCTAAGCAAGGTACTAGATTTCAGTACCTTGCTTTAGATATCCTTAGGCATACGTAAAATTTACAAACAATTTTTAACTGACAGAAGCAAATTCATCCTTTCTACATATATTATAATAACCTGATTTTTTTTCCTCTTGTTTCTTGCAGTTCATATCACACCAAGGTCACTAGCCAAGAGCCTTCACACCCTTAACTTATCAAGGAACAAGATCTCTGCAATCGAGAGTCTCAAAGAACTAACGCGATTGCGAGTTCTTGATCTTAGCTACAACAGAATCTCCTGTATAGGCATGGTAAACATCTTTGATGCTAACATTTCATTCTTCTTGTAGTTGCATTTTTGTACAACATCTATACCTAACATAGGCACTGTATGGATGTATCTGAAATCACCATTTGATAGAACATTTGTTTATTTTGATTAACAATTGTTCAGAAACTATGCCCAAAATGGGCATGTTCCTTGGCCAAACAGCCGTCTAGAAGACTTTGGATCAGATTTGCATTTGCCTGGATGGATATTTCAGCATAAATATTTAGAGTCTTGAAAAAGAATTCATGCATGGATTTTTTTTCCTTTACTATCAATGAAGTGTTGTAATAGTCGCTTTGTTGCAGGATAAAACTAAGTCCTTACAAAACAAGTTGGACAATGGTCCAAATCAAGCCAGAAAAATCAGCTGGTTCAGGCAATCTTAGCATCAGAGGCATGGATCTGCTTGGAAACAAGATGCAGACAGACTTGGAATCTCTAGACCGGGAGCTTGTTGACACATGAATCATACATATGTATTATACTAAAATGCAAATCCCAAGTTCATGAGCGTGAAATGCAAATCGACTTCAGACGAGAAATGTTTCAGCGGCCACTCCATTGATGTCTTTCGGTTGGTTTGGGAGAATCTACACAACAACTTACATACTTATGCATTAAGAAGGTAGGCTTATTGATATGGTTTTGAATGTTTGTAAAATAATCGCTCTTCTCTTTTTTCATTCTTGGGCTGAATCTTGTGGTGTTTGTAGGTTGGACGCAGAAGATTTGTCTAAGACAATGATAGTTCAAAGCTGTCTTCACCTAACCAGATATATTCACCCAATAGAAAAAAGGTAAAAATCATCAACTTACAGCAACAAGAAACATTACAAATTAACCTTTTCATCTCAAATTTTGAACTTTGCCTTTTGGATTTGGTTTGAATTGCTAACATTTCAACTGGAATATAGGAATTTGAATGTGTGAACTATTAATGAGTGAACTGTTTCTTGACACCTTTTTCTGTTAAACAGTTGGTCCATCAATGTATGCTTCTTGACACCTTTTTTCTGTTAATGACTGAACTATTTCTCCGTTTGGTTTTTAGTGTTGTCTGTTGCTTCCTGGAACAGAGATAAATATATCCAAATGCAAAGATTTTATCAAAATGGAGAAACATACAATAGCATGCATCATGGCTCAGTTTTGTTTCTTGCGAAATTGACGTTTCTTTAGGTCCGTTTGGCTCGATTTTTGAAATCTTGTGCAATTTCTAAAGGTTTTGGATCTATTGCTAGTTTCAATCTACCATTTATGTTAGCTTTTGCCATTGATTTTCTCACAGAGATGTATGTGTCTTAAATCCACACCATCCAACCATTTTGAAAGCTCATTTTTGGGTGCACTCTCATCCCTCAGGAGTCTTGATCTAAGCATGAATGAATTGGAGGGCTCCTTGTCCTTTGAAGGTAATTGTTGATTAATTGTATAGAAATTAAACCAAAATTGATAGCATCAATCACATTAATTTACAAACTCCCCCTTTAATGTTTTTATTATTTTTCAAATTTGGGCAGAATTGGCAATTTTGAGCAAGCTGGAGGCTTTGGATTTGGGAGATAATTGGCTCAATGGGTCCCTAAATCTCAAAGGTAAGAGCACTTTGATATTACTGAGATTTTGATAATATTTTACCTTCATAGCGATGATTTTGTTCTCCTTATCTTTGATGGTGATGAGATGTTAAAGAAGGACACTAATTGCGCGCAACCTTCTTACATGGTGCTCGTGCAAGCCAAAATTCTCAAGTGGACTCCACAAAAGAAAACAGTGGGGACAGTAACGCTGAGCGTTGAAACCTCCCTAGGGCCCACCATGATTTTTATTTGACATCCAACCTGTTCATAAGTTCACACAGACATGGAAGAAGGGAAAATTTAAATATCAGCTTGATCGAAAACTCCTATGGCCCCAAGAAGTTTTTAATGGTAAGAGATCAATCCCCGTTGTTTTCTTTGGTGAGGTCCACTAGAGCTTTGGATCTGCTTCATTCTTTGGTTCATGTCCTAAAATGATCTCTCCAAATGGATAGATGGTGTGGATACAAAACATACATCATGGTGGGGCCCACATAAGTTGGTGTAGGGAGGTAGCTACTTAACCTGTCAGTAGCTAATCCGCATCCCTCGTGTAAGCTAAAACTCTGTGGGGCCCACCACATGTCTGTGTAACATTCAAAACTCAGTAGGCCATGCCACAAGAATGGTTGGGAATTGAACATCCACCATCAAAACTTCATTGGGGCCCATAGAAGTTTTGGATCAGGAATGGATGGTATTTAAGGATGACCGTGGGCCTCAGGAAATTTTCAATGGTTGGTGTTTCCATTCCTGTTGTTTTCTATGGTGTGGCTTACTCGAATTTTGGATCTCCCAAAAATGATGGAAGGATCGGATGTCAGGTGGACATCATGGTGGTCCTCACAGAGTTTTCGGCTGCACAGCCATGTGACAAGGATTGATAGGATGGATCTCACCTTGTAACCTAGTGTTAGGATCTGTGGCACCCACCATGACATTTGTGTTAGGATCTGAGCCCAAACACGATGGAGATCCCAAACTCAAGTTGGCCACACTTCACAAAACAGTGGGGATAGAAATGCCGACCATTGAAACCTTCTATGCAAGCATTTGTTACTATTTTACTAATTGTTTGCTTCATGTGCTGAAACTGCAGGATCTGATGCAAGTTCCACCAGTTTACATCATTGCTATCATAATACCAGCTGTACAGCCTTTAGTTTTTCAATCACAGCTGGCTCAACCGGAGGTAGTTCAATATGAAAAACTCGCCTGCTTGTCATTATGACATTTTATTTCTCGGGTTCATGGTATATGTCTGGTTTTGAATATCGCCAATTCATTTATGTAAACTCCATCATTGTCATTATTTTATCAATAACTTAATTAGTTCTTTCAAAATCATGATTTCAGGTTCTGCTTTGCGGTTTGCTAGGAATTCCTCATTCGAATGGGGTCGTCCCACAATTTTCCCATGCACACTAAAAGCCTTGCTGTTTTAGAAAGACAGCTTAACTGGAGGATTTCAAAAGATTTTGTTGCTGCACTGTTGATTGAAAGACTAATATAATTTATTGCTGATGTAATTGGATATTTAAGATGTTCGCAGCTAGTTCGCAAGATGTAAGAAATTCAATATGCAATAAATGATGGATGTGTGAATTAGAAATGGTTAGTTTAGTTTATGTATTGAATTGGTTTGTACTGCTTTGATGATATCAGGTGTAAGAAATTCAAAATGCAACAAATGCGTGCTAATTTTTATTTTTTTTTTAAACATTAACGACGGACCAGACCGTCGACGATGTCATAAGAAAACTGACACATCATACTATTATCGACGGATTTGATCCGTCGTTCTTTTTACAACGATGAATAGAATCCGTTGCTGGAACGATGATGGTTTTGGAGGTTACGGCGGATAAGGTCCGTCGTTTATTTAACGACGGACTATATTCGTTGTAATTTACCGAAGAATTTAGTCCGTCGTTTATGATTAACGACTTGCAAAGGAACGTGTGACCATGCGACGAACAAAGTCCGTCGTTAATGACTATTAACGACGGACTTGGTCCGTCGTTTTTTGCGATATTGGCATGGTGTGTCAAAAACGAGCAAGATACAAGACTTGAGTAGGCTGCACTAAAGAAAAAGGTGGGTAGCGAAATTCTCACCATTGAAACCTTCCTAGGTCTACAGTGATGTTTACATGCCATCAATGCTGTTCATAGAGTCATTCTTACTGGGATGAACTGAAAACACAAATATTAGCCTGATTCAAAACTTCTGTGGCCCTACAAATATTTCAGCTATGGACATGTTCAATCCTCACATTTTTGGCTCACTTCAGTCTTGGATCCGGCTGATTTTTGTTATAATGTCCTAAAATGATCTCAAAAATGGATGGATGGAGTGGATTTCTCGCAAACATCATAATGGCCCCACCTAGGTTTTCAATGCAGTAACTTCCGGCCAAGGTTTTGGCAAGAAATGAGTAGGAAAGGCAAGGCAGGTCATTGGTTATATAGTGGCCAAGGGTAGACAATCAGGTTGTTTTTTTACTTATTAGGGCAGCATAGGAAGCAAAAGCACGTGGCTTTTGGATAAGAAAAGTGTAACGTGTGGTGGGCATGTTTTGGTTTTTATTTAGCTACGTTAGTGATGAGTTATAGGTGCTTTTGAATGGTATACAACAATCAGTTGGATAGTAGCTTTCCTTTTGTAGGGTCGCATGGGATGCAAAACCATGTTATATTTAATTTTTGGGAGGTGGGCATGTCTGGATTGGGTTCAGCAATTAATTCTGCGGGGCATATGTGACAAGACGTTTAGGTCAAGTCGGCCTCTCGATGGAAAATCTAGTAAAGTGAAAAATTTCCAAGTTCTGATCGTTGAAAAACCGTTTGAGGGGGGGGGGGGGGGGGGGGGGGGGGGGGGGGGGAGGGAGGAGTTGTATAGCTTATGTTTAAAATTACTGTCATCAAGTCCACATCATTAGAAACAATTTTGAGTGTGGAGGCCCACCAAAAAAAAAAAAAGGCTTTGGCAAGAAATCCGACCAATCCTTGGCAACGACAAACCGCGCTATCAAATCCCATCGCAGCAAGCAATCTACCGTACTGTACTGTGACCCACACATACGTCGCTGCATGGTGGGAAGATTGGGACGCCGATTGCATGGTCAACTTGCCATCACAAATGTCCATATTTGACCGTCCTGTTCAAACATGCTTCGCAGTGCCCTATCTAACAACAACACATGGCCCAATTAAATTCCACCACCCGATGACCTTATCACGCAATCGTTCATTCGAAATATAAGAAATGGTAGCTATTCAATATTTTACCTATTATCCTTTTTTTTTAGGGTTAGTCATGCAACCCACACACCTTGTTAGATGTGCAACGCACGCACTCACCCGGTCAGTCACACGATGCTCCCACCCACTGGTGGGGTTAGTGGGTTTCAAATTTTTTTTTTTTTACCTCTTATCAAAGCCACCCATTCCACCATGAGTTGCCATTGGTTCCCAACGGTGTGTGTATGGCATTAACAAACTTTCCCACCATAAATTTGAACATCTTAAAAATTAGATAAATCCAACCATTATGTGGGCCACCACATGAATTTAACATTATTGGTGTTTGCTACCTAAAGATTAGATAGGTCTGATCTCAGGGGCATCCCTTTGTCACAGTCCGATCTCACTTACTGCACGTGTTTGTTAGTGTGAACACAATACGGTGGGGCTACACAAGCAATACTGCATAAGCAAGTGAATAACTTATAGATGTACATGAATACTTGTTTATGCACAGTGAGGCACATCAGATCAACAATTTGGATGGTCTTGATTTCAGAACTATAAGGGGCCCATTATAAAAATGGAAGGTGTGTTGTTGCTAAAACTTTGACAACAGACAAGGTGCTTAAGAAACCACCTGAGGAGGATGGAGGTCACCGATCTCCTACTGGTGAGCCACTTTGATCCCGAAGGTAGATCCTGCATAGAACGAATAAGGATTAGTGAATGGCCAAGGATTAGTTGTCAGTCCTCTGATGTCTAAGTCAGATGAGTCTAAGGAAGGAGATAGGCAGTGGGCTTTTAGTTGGTAAGTTTTGTATTCCTTGTAATAGAGGTGAATGCCTTTATTTATAAGCTATTGGAGAGTGGTGAAGGGCCGTGATCGTGGCTACGATTATGAGTAGTTATGTCCGCTGGGGGCGGCATGATTTCTGGAGGCGTGGATTATGCCTAAACCATTAGGAGACGTGCTCCGTATTGTGTGGATCTGCTCCTGATCTTCCGCACAACTTAACAGAGCTCTCTAGCCGAGCTCCATGTCGGAGGAGCTCTCAAGCTAATCTCTCAGCCTTAGTAGAATATTTCAGTATGCAGACATATGCTTCATGTGCTCGAGATCCGAGTTGGGTGCTTGTCCACCATATCTAGGAAGACCAACCCGACCTGGGCTACTTAATATATCCAAAATGACCTTATAAACAGGTAGGCCTAGGGCTCGCTGTAACCTCGGTCCTCGACTCTCTCCCCAAAATCGATATGAGAGCCTGAAGTCTTGTACTTGGGATTGTGGGCCTATAGCCATTTCTCCTCAATAACTAAGCTCGGCCTAATTGGAAAAATCCCCATAACAGAAGGCTCAAGGCATGCTTAATTCTTCTAACATGCAATGTATTATCCAGTTCTAATCTATCTAGACTATTGATTTGATAAGCTCCACAATGAATGGACCTTTTGTTAAATCTCCCCAAGTGATAGATGCTGACGAATGGAATTTTATTGTTTTCCGTCGAATATTCACTCATCACATATTTCTCTTGTTAATAGTTCAATTTTTAGGTTGACAATTAAAGCTAGTGTTGCGCAGCACGCCAACAATGTCGGTGAACCGAGATCTAATCTCTGATCTCACCCACAAACGATAAACAAGAAGAAATATAATCTAGAAGTATAATCCAAAAAAACCAACAAACCACAAGACAAATTTTACGTGGAAAAACCCAAACAATGTTAAAAAAATCACGGTGCAAACTTCCACTATGAAGAAGACAAAGTTACAAGAAATATACTTACATTCTCCGATGCTCCCATGCACAGGATGGCCATTTTTGCCAACCTCTCACCTCTTTCTCACCTTGGACATATAGAAACCCTAATGACCTACCTTAATCCCAGAGTACACCCCTTTATATAGTAAAACTCGAAATTATAACTCAAAATAGGAAACCCCGCGTTACAAGTCGCAGCCGGTCGGGCGCCCGGTCAAGCTTGGTCGGGCACCCGCCCAATCAAAAAAACGTCCAGCGAGCTACAGGCCAAATCAGTCGATTATCGGGCGTCCGGTCCACTGGACTGTCGGGCGCCCGACTGTTCACAGAATCCAGAGACATCTATCTCTAAATCATGAATATCGAGCGCCCGAAGGCTCCACACCTCAACAACTAGCATTAGGAAGTTTCAATCTTGGTGATTCTAGGGTACCATCCACAGTGGTACCTATCAAATCAACAGTCTTGGCCATCGAAACATGGGCCATGGATCATATAATTCTACTTTATATAATTCTCATGGGAAACTCGGTGGGGCAGGCACCCAACTCTTATATTGGGACTAGTTGACAACGAAATATGTGACTTTTAAGTTCTATTTTTAATTATATTGAAAAATGCTCAAACGCAACTAATTGGACAGGTCTAAGGCCCATCTTGGTATTTGTGTAACATCTAACCTATTAAGAAAGTTAGTCATCTAACCTATCAAGAAATTAGTTAGTCCCACTATGAAGATGAGATGCCCCCAAAAAAAAAAACAAGTCATTACAATTATCAAGTAGGCATCATAGAAAATAATGAACAACTGCTAAAAAACCTCCATCCATATTCATATGGGTCCCATATAATAGATGGATTGACCTGATTTTTTTGCATCCTATTTTCATTTTGGGGTTAGGTTGGCAAACAAACAACACCATTGAGTGCTGCCCACGAAGCATTTCTCAATTATATTTATTATTGAAAAACCATATTAAAGGGCTACTTTTGTTACAAACCTAAATCTGAAATGTAGACTCCAACATGAGCCTAGATCTGATTCTTGATCTCTTTATCAATTCAATAAAACAGACAAAGGCATGCCCATTTATAGAGTGGAATGGCTGAACAAGATTCCCTTAAGTAATTGGGATAATTCTTAGACGACGAGTGATGACAATGGATTCATTAATCACCCCCACATGAACCACTTGGAGAGAGAGAGAGAGAGAGAGAGAGAGAGAGAGGTGTTTCAATACACATAAAAGCTACAAAGCATATTGTACGTCAGCCAAACACGTATCATTATACCTGCATGAACAATAAATTAACATAGAACAGTGTTAACAGCCCCCGCCACCACCTCCGCCCCCACCGCCACCGCCCCCTTCGCCACCGCCCCCTTCGCCACCGCCCCCACCGTCGTGGTGGTGGTTGTGGTGGTGGCCACCGCCGTGGTGGGCGCCCCCTCCGCCACAGCCCCCACCGCCGTAGTGGGCGCCCCCTTCGCCACTTTCGTGGTGGTGGTTGAATGGTGGCCACCGCCGTGGTGGGGGCGGTGGGGGCGGTGGGGGCGGTGGCCATCTGGGTCATCTCCACAAGCAAAGATAATCGTAGATATGATGGATAGTGACACAACCATCATGCATAACAACAATAAGCCACCAGAGATATGGAAGACGCCCTCGCTGCCATCACCACCTGCCAAAGAATCCAAAAACCTTGCCATCCTTCTACCTTATGAGATGCTACATAAAACCATTGATACATATATATATATATATAGAGAGAGAGAGAGAGAGCCTTTCTTTCCACTTGTAATATGTATTGAACATTCAAACCGTGTAAAAGTGGGACCTGCCATGAAAAATCTTGCTCTCGGCAATTTCTCAACCTAGAAATTTAGTGGGTGATTTCCAAAATTTGGGGTTAGAAATCACCCACTAAATTCCTGCACTAAATTTGGGGCTAGAGAGAGAGACGTATATACATAGAGAGACGTGGATTTCCGGCGGAAGGCCTTCCCGTGAAGTTCCTGCACTAGGAACTTAGGTGGGGCCCACCATGATGTTTGTGAGAAATCCACCCCGTCCATCCATTTGGGAGCTCATTTTAGGGCATGTGCCTAAAAAATGATCCGGATCCAAGACTTAAGTGGGCCCAAAACGTGAGGATTGAATGTCCACAGTTGAAATATTTGTGGGGCCACAAAAGTTTTGAATAAGGCCAATATTTGTGGTTTCAGTTCATCCTAGTAGGAATGACGTTATGAACGGTATGGATGGCATATAAACATCACTGTGGACCCCAGGTAGGTTTCAATAGCTACCAACCTTTTACTTTAGTACGGCCCACTTGAGTCTTGGATCCTGCTCATTTTTTACTAAAATGAGCTCTCAAAACGGATGGACGAGATAGATTTCTCACAAACATCACGGTGAACCCCACTTTAGGTTGCTAGCGTAGAAGATGCTGGGAAAGGCTTCCGCAGGAAAATCGCGTCCTAGATACGTCCACGTCCTACATGCAGTGAGACATGGGGAAGTCTCCCCTGCATGCAGTGAGAGAAGCCTTCTTAGGAACATTCCGGACGCGGATTGCCTGCGAAAGCCTTCACCAGGCTTCTCCTGCGCTCAGAATCTAGGTAGGGCCCACCGTGATGTTTGTGAGAAATCTATGCCGTCCAACCATTTTTGGAGATCATTTTAAGCGTTACGACAAAAAACGAATGGTATCCAAGACTAAAGTGGGTCGAAAACGTGACGATTGAACCTCCACAGTTGAAATATTTGTGGGCCACAGAAGTTTCAAATCAGGATAATATTTGTGTTTTCAGTTCATCTCAGTAGGAATGACATTATGAACGGTATGGATGGCATATAAACATCACTGTGGACTCCCTAGAGGTTTGAATGGTAAGAATTTGCCTACCTACCTTTTGCTTTATTTCAGCCCCCTTGAATTTTGGATCCGGTTCAGTTTTTTTTTAACATCGTCTAAAATGATCACACAAAATGGTTGGACCGTGTAGATTTCTTACAAACATCACGGTGGGCCCCACCTAGATTCCGAGCGCAGGAGATGCCTGCGAAAGGCTGGCAATCCGCGTCCGAACTTTCCAGCGCAATCCATTCTTTCTTGCCACGTGTAATGTGTATAGGACATCCAAGCCGTGCAAAAGTGGGGCCGTGACAAATCTCGTCCTCAGCAATTTCTCAGCTTAGATGTTTCCCGATGATTGACCGAGTTACGTAAGCTAAGCCTACTTTGTAAATTATGTGGTGTCTAGATTTATGTATTTTATCCACTCCCTTCATCCATTTTACGATATAATTTTAGGGCTTGAGCAAAAAAACGAAGCATATCCAAAGCTCAAGTGGACCACACCACAAAAATAGTGTGACTTGAACATTGACCATTGAAAAATATTGAACGCCAACCATTAAAAACTTCCCAAGGATTACTATAATGTTAATTTTCCATCCAACCTTTTGATAAAGTCACACAGACCTGATGAACGGAAAACAAAAATATCTGCTTGATCCCAACTTTTGTAGACCCCAGGAGTTTTTAATGTTCAATCACCACTATTTCCTATGGTGTGGTCCACATGAAATTTATATCTACCTTATTTTTTTGGACCATCCCTTAATTTAATCCAGAAAAATTGATGGACAGCATGGATACGCAACAGATGCATCAAGGTGAACCCCACATTCAGGGAAATACCCATTACCATCTTACCTTGGTTGCACCTAATCTGCCGAGGTCGGTGCTGTGTTGAGGTGGCAAAGTTTTGTGGGGCAATCGTGTATGTGTTATAATTAAGTCATTTTTCCAGATCAGTTCAGGGAATTAAGCCTAAAAATGAGGCAGTTGATCGTATTATGGCCATTGGAGTACTGGACCACTTGAGCGTTGGCCACTATAATGTCTGGGTTTTATCCACACCGTCCATCCATTTCTTCCTTCCATTTTGTGGAAAAGAACCAAAATTTAGGAAGATCCTAGGCTCGAGTGAACCACACCACAGGAAGCAGTGGTGACAATGATGCTTACTGTTGAAAATTTTGTAGGGCCTACCGTTATGTTTATTTTCCATCCAACCTATTCATAAAGTTAAATAGATGTAGATGAAGCGAAAACACAAATATCAAGTGGGTCCAAAAATTCCACAGCCCTGAAGAAGCTTTCAATGGTAACAGTTTAATCTCCACTGTGTGGTCCACCTGTGTCTTGTATCTGCCTCGTTTTTAAGACTATATCCTGAAATGACACGGTGAAATGGATGGACGGTGTGGATAAAACCCATACATCACAGTGACCAATCAGAGCCCTTGGCCGTTCCCGCTGGAGACGGGGTAGGACGCAATCCGCGTTGCACTGAACGACGAGAAAATTATGTGATGAAGACGGGTGCGCTAAGAAGCCTTCAAGGCTAAGCATAACCTAGCATGCGAGTGAGGGGCCATCTTGATGTGTTGTTCAGAATATCCAATCCGTCCATCATGTGCATCACCTTATGTTCTTGTTCGATTGAAAAAAGAAAATAAAAAACAATCCAAAACCTATGTGGGCCACACTATAGTAGACAGTTGAGATGTGGACGCCCACCATTAAAATCTTCTGGATTATGTCTGAGGCTCACATGCCTTGTATATGCCATCAAATGCACTAAGAAGATGCAACAAACCGAGGTAAATGGACACCCCAGAAATCAGGCTATCCCAAGTCGGCCACACCATATGATTTTAAAGGTTTTAGAAACAATTTTGCATGGTATGGACCACCACCAGAACCTTGGATCCGGTTCTGGGAGAAAATGAGAACATGAGAGGCCCACGTGATTAAACGGTTTAGATGGCATGTACAATTCAAGTGACTCTCACACACCGCACGTTGTAGATTATGCTTAATCTATAAAGATTTGTACGGAGATGTGGGAACATTTACAATACATTGCATGGCCCACATATTGGCATTTATGCACATGATACAGACTGTGTGAAGACCCTGCCACCACAGGCGACCACGTAACTGGATTTGATTGGGCGACGTGTTACTTAAGCATGTTTGAAAGTGATTGGTTACCGAACTCAACCAGCCTATTCCTGATGACCATAGCGCAATCAAAATAATCAAATGAAGAGGTCGAAGTCTTGGATGATTTTTGGCCATTCGACGCTCATGGTCGGTCGGTCAATTTGACCAACCGACATGAATTGACTGACGATATAGATTTATACATTTTTCGGTTTTTCTTTTTTTATTGTTTTATGACTCTCTTAACTGCATCTTAGGATTTGTTTAGGGTTATTTAAGCATGCAAACTCATTATCTTTCATGTCTCGCCTGCTAGCCTAACTGGAAGATGCTTAGGCGTTTCAACAGCAGGTCTCAAGTTCGAAACTCTAAGGAGACACACTAACCCCCCTAGTGGGTGGTTGCATTACATGACTAAGATTCTCGGATAGTGGTGGAGGCGGTGCGTAATCAAAGCACGAACAACCCATGATCTATTTGGTATAGTATGGGGAAAATTCACGATTCTTAACTACCTGAATAACAAGATTACCATCCCATTAAACCCAATGGCGCACGCGAAATTGTGGACAAGATCCGGACCGTTCATCAGGCAGGCCCTACTTGATGTTTTTGATCGGAACATCCCATCTTTGGACTGGTGGCCCATGGACAGACACGAGAAGGTGAAACTAACGACATTCGTAGAATCTTCTAATCAGGTGTGGGAATTTGAGCAGTGTACCATCCCGGTGGGCCCACATGACACATTTTGTGGCATTCCACGTGTACAAATTTTGAATCATGGACACAAATCTGACCCGTTTGATTTGTAACAATAGACTAATTGGAGCCGTATCCATCCACACATAAGCACATGTGTGTGCTTACACCTAAGCTTCCCAGGTGGGCAGTGGTGGTTGGTGCTCTGTGGCCTCACCATGATACATGTGTTTCATCCACGCCGTCCATTCATTTTTTCGGATCATTTTGGATCTTGAACCCAAAATCGAGGAAGATCTAAATCGCAGATGGACCACACCATAAGAAAACAGTAGTGATTGAATGTCCGCCGTTAAAATCCTCCTTGAGCCCAATGTAATATTTATTTGACATCCAATCTGTTGATTAGGTCATAAAAACGTGGATGAAATGGAAAAACAAATATCGGCTTGATCCAAAACTTCTGTAGAAGTTTTAATGGTGAGTGATCAATAAACACTCTTTCCTGTTATGTTGTCTACTTAATTTTTATATCTATCTAATTTTTCCAACCATGCCATAAAATGATCTGTAAAAACGTATGGACGGCATCGATGAAACACATACATTATGGTGGGCCCACAGAGCACCGACCATAGGCAATGCTAGTGGCAGGGTCACTGGCCAATCCGCGTCCCCCACAAGGACCTTCAGCTATAAAAATTAGATAATTTCGGGTCGTCTACAATCTTCAAATATGATTTGTAGTTGCAAATTTTCTAACCGTTCATTTGTTTTGATATGATGTGGCCCACCAGAGGAGTTAAGTGGCCTGATTTTTGTTTCAGAAGATCTAAACAGTATAACTCACCTGATGAAAATTTCAGATTCCACACACTTGTCACATTGACACACATGTACACGTGTGTTGGACGTCTAAAGCTCCCCGTGTGGGATTAGAGGTTGTGAATGAGTGGTGGAAAAGGGATACGAAATGTCAAATGTAGACTTTCTGGCCACAATTGAGTGGTGGAAAAAGGTTTGGACAGCTCTCATCCACCATACCTTATGCCACGTGTAAGGTTGAAAGTTGCATTATCATTATAGGGACGTTTCTCTTATTCATGAGGCTAAGGAATCGCTCATGGAAACTTCGAAGAAGATATCAAAGTTCTAGAAGACGGTAAATCAAGTGCTTCTAGTTGGATCGGGACCGTGGACAGTCAAATTCGTGGATCAAGGCCTTTCATTGGGCTGAGAATACATTTCATAGGCTACCACAGAAAAATATCGATCAGCATACCTCATCAATCATACTTTAAAAACCCGACAACTTGACTCGACTCACTGGTCTAGCTGGTTCGACTCAAAGACTCGGACAAGCACTTGACTATAGTTTAAAAATCTGAAAGCTCGACTTTACTCACCGGTCAAGTAGTGTCGAATCGATAACTCAGGAATGTTCTTGATCATAGTTTAAAAACTCATAAGCTTGACTTGACTCGCCAGTCTAGCTGGTTCGACTCAAAGACTCAGACAAGCACTTGACTATAGTTTAAAAACCCAAAAGCTCGACTTTACTCGCGGGTCAAGTAGCATCAACTTGATAACTCAGGAAAGTTCTTGAATATAGTTTAAAAACCCAAAAGCTTGAGTTGACTCGCTGGTCAAGTTGGGTCGAAATGTCTAACAAATACTTGATATTTATAGTGAAAAATTAACAAGAGAAATGTTCAAATACAACTAGTTTTATGTCCAACTAGTTGGATGTGGGCCCACTTTGTGTTTATATGACATCTCGCCCGTTCATCAAGGTTGTACCCTCGTGAAAATGGGATGCCCCACAAATCAGGTTATAATCCAAGGTTGCCTAACTAGAGCAGTGGCCTTGGCTTCTAACATAACACTAATCCATCATTCAAGTGGGCCTCACTATAGAAAATTGTATAAAATCGTGTCTAAAATTGCTAAATTCATGCAGTATGGCCAATCTGTATTTCAGATTAGCATGATATTTGGAACATTCCTTCACCCTGAGGAGAAGATGGGAGATATGAATCGCGGGGGGCCCCACAAAGAACTAATGGTGGACAGCCCATCGCAACTCTACCCTATGATGAGCTCCACCAGGTTTTGGACCTGGCTAACCAATGGTTTTCATGGTAAACATGGCCCAGCAATCCTGATGGACAGCTTGAATTTCTTGCACGTTGTCCCCCACCTGAGTTCAGCTACCTGAGTAAAGCAAGCGCACTTCTTGCCGAATGGTGGGTTTGGTTGCACCAAATATCATCAAATTTCATGATTAAATAGTATAATTTCTTGCAAAATTTGATGATATTTTATGAAATGCAACCAAACACACCCTAAATAAATACAATTGCTAGAGGAGGTGGTTTCCTAGTTTTGAGTCATCCAGTCTTCTGCGCTGAAGGATGTGGTGCCAAGAGAATCGGCAGAGTTGACTCGTCTCACACTCATCATCGGGTTTCCTAGTGACTTGGCTTGCTTCCAATTTGTGGAATGGATGTTCAAGATTATTTATATTAAAATAGGTCCCAGTTTGATCCATTTTTATGAAGAAAAAAAAAAGGGAGTTATTTGATACTCTGACTGATGCTTGATACACAGCACTCATAAATTATACGAGTGCGGATCGTCTATGTTGGCCCGCAGAAGAATCCAGCGCTGCCCCTTCTTATTCGTCCAAGTCATAGGAGCCTATGTCAGCTGACGTCATCAATAACTTAAAGAAAAAAAAAAAAAAAAAAAGAATACATCTCCATTTTTATACGTATCTACTCATTGCTTATACGAAACGAAATACCACTCATTCAAATATGATTTTACAGGCTGGCAAATCTTCTGACAGCTAGCACATCTACCGGAGTAGCAAACATTGCTACTGAAGTGACGTCACCATCGCACGTGGGCCTCAGCATGAG
Organism: Liriodendron chinense; assembly: GCA_003013855.2. Classification (NCBI taxonomy): domain Eukaryota; kingdom Viridiplantae; phylum Streptophyta; class Magnoliopsida; order Magnoliales; family Magnoliaceae; genus Liriodendron; species Liriodendron chinense. The sequence goes on along the minus strand of ML058336.1, from coordinate 671,626 downwards.
ATATGTGTTGTATCCACACCGTCCATTCCGTTGGAGAGATCATTTTAAGGCATGACTCAGAGGATGAGGTTGATCCAAAACTCAAGTGGACCCCACCATAGAAAACAGCGGGGACAGTGACATCCACTGTTAAAAACTTCTTAGGGGCCACAGAAGTTTTCGATCAAGCTGATATATGTGTTTTCCCTTCCTCCATATCTGTGTGAACTTATGAACAGGTTGGATCTCAAATAAACATCATGGTGGGCCTAATAAGTTTTCAACAGTGGATGTCACTGTCTCCACTGTTTTCTGTGGTGGGGTCCACTTGAGCTTTGGAACTGCCTCATTATGTGATTCATGCCATAAAATGGTCTCTCTAAATGGATGGACGGTGTGGATACAACACATACAACATTCAGGGCCATAGAGCATGGTGACGTCACTTCAGTAGCGATGTCCGCTACTCAACCCGTCAGTAGGTAATCCGCGTCCCGGAGGAGTGCATAGTCTGTGGGCCCACTATGATATATGTGTTAGATCGTTACCGTCCAATCATTTTTACTGAAGCCGATGTAGAGCTCATGTGGAACACACCACAGAACATCAAAAAAGGTAGTGGGTATTGAACTCCCACCACCGTTGAAACCTTCCTAGTGCCCCATCACGTTTGTTTGTTTGTTTGTTTTTGTTTTTTGTTTTTTTTTTTCCATCTAGGATGTTCACCTGGTCAGACAAACCTAGATTTAATGTATATACCTTACATCTACACCGTCTATGCATTTAGAAAGCTCATTTTATGGCATTATATATCCCAAAAAATGAAGCAGATCCAAATCTTAGGTAGACCATACCACATGACATAGTAGTGATTGAATCCACACCATTAAAAACTTCATGGGGGCCACTGGAATGTTTATTTTCCATCCAACCTGTTGAAAAGGTCACAAATATTTGGATGAAGATGCTAAACAAATATCAGCTTGACCCAAAACTTTTGTGACCCATGAGAAGCTTTTAATTGTTGAGCACCATTGTTTACTGTATTATGGTCCACCTGAGATGTGGATCTACTTCAGTTTTTGAATCATGCTCTAAAATGAGTGTTTAAAATGAACGGACGCCATGGATGTAATACACACATCACACAGTAGATGGCACGGTAAGGGATCCACTCACCTCAGTGGATTCGGGGATCCAGCGAAGCCGCGCCCCGCCTAGGGACGCATTTTGGTGGATGTGGATTTCCTGCCAAAGCCTTTCGCCGGAAGTTCCAGCGAAATCTACCCTGTCCATCCCTTGTGTGAGCTCATTCTAAGAAATGCGATAAAAAAGGAGCCGGATCCAAGATTCAAGTTTGCCGCACTAAATGAAAAGGTGGTAGAGAAATTCCTACCGTTGTAACCTTCCTAGGTTCCACAGTAATGTTTATATTCCATCCATACCGTTCATACCATCATTTATACTGGGATGAAGTTAAAACACAAATATTAGCCTGATTTAGAACTTCTGTGACCTCATGAATATTTCAACTGTGGACGTTCAATCCTCAAACTTTTGGCTCACTTGAGTCTTGGATCCGGTTTATTTTCAGACGCATGTTTTAAATTCAGCTCACAAAACAAATAGAATGGGTGGATTTCTAACAAACAAGTATTACAGTGGCACAACTTAGGTTCCCAGCCCAGGAAATCCCCCAAAAGGCTTTGGCAGGAAATCCACTACATGACACTAGCTGTGGTCGGTGCTCTATGTGACCCATCATGATGTATATGTTTTATCCACTCCGTCCATTCATTTTTACATATCATTTTAGAGCTTAATATAAAAAATGAGGCATATATAAATCTCTGGTGAACCGCACCACAGAAAATAGCAGTGATAGAATGTCCACCATTAAAAACCTCCTAAGGTCCACTATATTGTTTATTTGATATCCAACCTTTTGATTAGGTCATACATCCATGGATGAAGGAAAATAAGTTTTTAATGGTGGGCGTTCAATGAATACTATGTGTCCCCTTGAGAATTAGATTTTTACTTCATTTTTTGGCTCATAGGAATAGTGTTTATTGAACGTCCACCATTAAAACATTCTCGAGGCGACAAAAGTTTTGGATCAAGCAATATATATATATATATATATATATATATATATATATATATATATATATATATATATATATATATATATATATATTCCGTTTTTCCAGGTCTGCATGACATAATCAATAGCTTGGGTGTCACATAGACATTAAAATGGGCCCTATGAGGTTTTTAATGGTGGAGATTCAATCGCTACTATTTTCCTATGGTGTGGTCCAAATGAGATTTAGATACGCCTAAGTTTTTTTTATCAACACCTAAAATGATATGGAAAAACGGATGCATGATGAGAATAAAACACATACATCATGGTGGCCCCACATAGAACTGGCCATAGCTTCACTACCCAAATCCCATCCAATTGGTAAGTGGATTGTTTAGTGACCATTAGCCAATGTCTAGTGGTCATTTTTCTCTGGGCCCATCATGATGTATGTGTTTCATTCATGCTGTCCATTCATTTTTTCATATTAATTTCTAGTATGAGCCCAAAAATAAGGTAGATCCAAATCTCAAGTGGACCACATCTTAGTTTTGTCAAATAAACATTATAGTGAGCCCTAAGAAGTTTTTAATGGTGGACATTCAATCGCCACTGTTTTCTCATGGTGTGGTCCACCTCAGAATTAGATCTGCCGTGATCTGAAAAAAATGGATGCATGGAATGGATTAAAGAAATAATGATGGTGGGGCATATAGAGCATTGACCTGTCACTAGATAAATTGCATCCAATGAGGAAGTGGATTAGCTAGTGACACTCTAATACCATTGTACACGAGCCGGAAAAGCTCTGTTAACTCTCTCGACTCGACTTGAAATAGCTCGACTCGAATTTGAATTTGGGCCGAGTCGAGTTAAAATTTTAAAATCGAGAGTAGTTTGAGTCGAGCATCGAGTTGGCCATTGCTCGACTCAGAATATAACTTGACTTGACTCGGTTTGATTCGACTCGGCCCGACTCAATTTTTAATAAGTGCTATAAATACTCATTTGGAAAAAAAAAAAAAATCCTACTTTCATATCTCCCTCTTTCTCTCTCCCTACCCGACCCTCCAAATCCCAAACCCAATCCCTTTCCTCCCAATCCACCACTGATCATCCAGCGATCGACGTTCATCACAACCGTTTCCTACTTCAGCTACCCTTGCAGCCCTACTTGTTCAGTTGTCCATTCGTCGATTGTCGTTGACTTACTGTTTGTCCCATCAACGCTCTCTCTCTCTCTCTCTCTCTCTCTCTCTCTCTCTCTCTCTCTCATTCATACAATACAATGAATTTGGGCATCCCGTCCGACCACGACAACCCAATCAGATGCTGCCATGGCTAGAATAATGGTGTAAATATGAATCTATATATGTATTTTAAACCCTAACCGGATAACCTTAACCAAATAACCCTAACCTGATAACCCTAAGTCGACTCGAAACCAAATACTCTGAACTTGAATCGAGCTCGAACTTGACTTGAACTCGCTCAGTTTGCCGACCAAGTATGACATTTAGGCTCGTTGCCAAGTCGAGTTGACTACCGAGCAAGGGTTGGGGGATTCAAGTCGGGCACTGAGCAGCGCCAAGCTCGACTTGGTTCGACTCGTGTACATGGCTAATTGTTAACATGCAATGACAAGTGGTTGGTGCTTTGTGGGCCCCACCACAGTGTTTGTGTTTCATCAACGTCGTCCATCTATGTTTCCAGATGATTTTATAGCACAAGACAAAAAATGATGTATATCCAAATCTCAAGTGGACCACATCACATAAAAAGAAACTATGTTGATTGAACGCCTACCATTTAAAACTTATTGAGGGCCATAAAAGTTTTGGATCAAGCAAATATTTTTTTCCCCTTAAATCAGGTCTATATGATGTAATCAACCGGTTGGATGTCAAATAAATATTAAAGTGGGCTTTATGAGGTTTTTAATGGTGAACATAGGGCTGTCAACTGGTCGGATGCGGGGCCGAATCAGTGATGATCCGTATCTGACCCGATTAAGGATATATCCGACCCGAATCCGATTCGGATCACAAGTATATGATCCGAACCCAACCCGTTTAAATCTTTTAAAATTTGTTTTCGATCCGATTACGATCCGACCCGATATCCCCGATATCCGAGCGAGAGAGAGAGAGAGAGAGAGAGAGAGAGAGAGAGAGAGATGCTCGTGCGTGGAAAGAGACGGCTTTTTTTCTTTTTTTTTTCTTTTTTTTTAATTGGGTCGGGTCTGGTCGTTAACGGGCCGGATCAAGGTTGATCCGAATCCAACCCGATTATTAAACGGATCATATTTGGATATCCGTATCCGACCTGATTATTAAACGGATCATATTTGGATATCCGTATCCGACCCGATTATTAAACGGATCATATTTGGATATCCGTATCCGACCCGATTATCCGATTATTGATCCAAATTCGATTAAATCGGATCGGATACGGATCAAGATCCATGCCGTTGATAGCCCTAGGTGAACATTCGATTGCTACTATTTTCTGTGGTGTGATCCACTTGAGATTTAGATCTGCCTCATTTTTGGATCACACCCTAAATTGATCTGAAAAAATTGATAGATGGCAAGGATAGAACACATACATCATGGTGGAGCCACAAAGCACCTACCACACCTTCACTAGCCAAACCAGAAGTGGACGGGCTAGTGATCTACCACTAGCTATTCCCATCATGATGTACGTTTTTCATATGGTGTGGTCCACCTAAGATTTGGAACTGCTTAATTCTTAGGATCAAGTCTTAAAATGGGCTGGAGAAATAATTAGACGTCGTGGATATACAACACATTATGAAGGACGGTTGGCCCCACTAAGGGTAACACCCACTAAGGTGTTACTTAGGGTAACACCTAATCATCTCGGGAGGGAATTAGGTGTTATAATTTTGGATTTCATCCTAGAATTAGGCGTACAAACAGGTGGACGGCATGGATGTACAAAAAACTACATCTAGATAAGCCCCACACGGAAGGGGTACCACCAAGGCGTTACCAGGGTAGCACCTAATTCACTCCCAATCATCTCTGTCGGGGAACTTGACGAGAGCGGATTAGGTGAGACCTTGGGCTAAGCTAAGACGGTGTGGCCCTTACCGTAGGGTTACTACGGGCCCAACTTGATGTATGTATTATGTATCCACTCTGTCCATCCGTTTTTCCAAATTATATTAGGGCATTATCCCAAAAACTAAGCAAAAAAAAAAATTATCAGGTGAACCATACCATTAGAAACAGTGGTGATTGACCATCCTACCATTAAAAACTTCTTAGAACACACCTTCATGTTTCTGTAGTGTTTACTTACCATCCAATCTGTTGATAAGGTCACATGATCCTGGATGAAAGGGAAAAACAAATATCATTTTCATCGAAAACTTTTGTAGCCTATTAATGGTCAATCACCACTGTTTCCTATGTTATGGTCTACCTGATGGACGGCATGGATTTACAAAGAGCACATCCAGGTGGGCCCTGGGTTCGGGATCCGACCCACAACGCTGGTTCCGGGGTCTTACCCAAGTCGCGCCCGCGCAGCACCTCCAAAGGCTACCAAAGCCTTGCGCTGGAAACCTAGGTGGGGCCAACCGTGATGTTTTCGATAAATCCACACCGTCCATCCGCCTTGTTAAATCATTTTAGGATATTAGACAAAAAATGAACCAGATACAAGACTTAAGTGGGCCGCACTAAAGGAAAAGATGGGTAGGGAAATTCTTACCGTTGAAACCTCCCTGGGATCCACAGTGATGTTTATATGACATCAATACCGTTCATAACGTCATTCCTACTGGATGAACTGAAAACACAAATATTAGCCTGATTTAAAACTTCTGTGGCCCCACGAATATTTCATAATGTGGACGTTCAATCCTCACATTTTCGGCCCACTTGAGTCTTGGATCCTATTAATTTTTGGTATAATGCACTAAAATGAGCTCACGAGGCAGATGGACGGAGTGGATTTCTCGAAAACATCACGGTGGGCCCCACCTTGGTCTCCAGCTTAGTAACTTCCTACGCAAGGCTTTCACAGGAAATCTATTGGATGGCAATCCGCGTGGACGGTGACGGGGGAGACTAGACGCAGATTGGCTAGGAGGTCAATGCTATGTAGGCTCTAGTATGATTTTGTGCTTCATCCATGCCGACCATCCATTTTTCTGATCATTTTATGATATGTACTAAAGCAGAGGCAGATTCAAATCTCAAGTGGACCACAACACAAAAAACAGTGTTGAATGAACGTTCACAATTAAAATGGTTGGTGTTCTATGGTGCGGTCCACATGAGCTCTAGATCAGCTTCATTTTTTGGACAGTGCCTTAGAATAATCTGTAAAAATGATTGGACAGTAACGATCTAAACATATATCATAGTGGGCCCACAAACTATGCACTCCTCCGGCAGATGTGCTAGCTATCAGAAGATTTGCCAGCCTGTAAAATCATATTTAAATGAGTGGTATTTCGTATAAGCAATGAGTAGATACGTATAAAAATGGAGATGTATTCTTTTTTTTTTCTTTTTTCTTTAAGTTATTGATGACGTCAGCTGACATAGGCTCCTATGACGTGGACGAATAAGAAGGGGCATCGCTGGATTCTTCTGCGCGGCCAACATAGACGATCCGCACTCAAATTATACATATGGCATGCATTAACTCAAATTAAATTGAAAATTTTGTGATTTCGTTGTTGGTAAGTTAGAATTCCAAAAAAAGTTGGACTTGGCGATAGAGATTTCAGGCCTGGCCAAACTGGGCAGGCGATAGAGATTTCAGGCCTGGCCCACGTCAAGATGGGCTGGCCATAGAGATTCAGGCCTGGCCCACGTCAAGATGGGCTGGCCATAGAGATTTCAGGCCTGGCCCACATCAAGCTGGGCTGGCCATAGAGATTTCAGGCCTCGCCCACGTCAAGATGGACTGGCCATAGAGATTTCAGGCCTGGCCCACATCAAGCTGGGCTTGGGCTGAAAATCAGGCGTAATGGCTAGCTTGGGCTTATCATTAAGACCCATTTCTCAGTCGGGCTAGATTTAAATCATGTGCAACAGCCCATTAGCGCTCGAGTCCTAGCCGGCTTGGCCTATTAAGGTTTGCAAGGGCAATTTTGTAATAAATACAATGCATGAAAATCCTCACTTGCCCTTCATTTTGGTGCCAAAACCCACCACTCTCTCTACACCATCCTGACCATCCATCGGGCTCAAGCTCGGAAAAAACATTTCCAGAGGGACTTCGGCTGTACTATTTTGGCTTGTCACAGCCCCGGCCAGTCTTAAACAATGCCGGCCGTGCTTAGATAGAGCTTGCCCTTGCCCTTAACGTGGCCTGTTGACACACCTACTCACATCACATCCGTGCACACTTGTGTTTTAAAGCATAACTATTGGGTGATTTTTATTTTTAACGGTCCCTTATTTATCAAAAATCCATCTAACAGTTACATAATTAAATAATTTTAATTTTTGTTTTAGGGTACATCTAAAATGGGACTTTGGATGGTAAGTTACTAAAGCTACTTATGCCATAAGTAGTTTATCTTGGTTTTTACTTATTAAACTGAAGTGATTGAATAGCTTTTTGAATAAAAAAGTTACTTATAAATGATCATAAACCAAACTTACTCATCTCAAATAAGTTATTTATTTACTGCTGTAAGTAGAAAAAGTAACTTATTGGGTGGTATCCAAACGAGCACTTTCTTTGATGTTCCTTTTCATCAAACAAGTGACCACTGATTAGTGGTTAGCTAGGATTTCTCAAAAACTATGAGTGGACTGGCCTACGGTTCACATATGAGATACACGGAGCCCGACCTGATGAGTGGACGGTCCTGATCCTTTTGGCAAGGTCATTCGCATGTTGAGTGCCCCTGCAGCACAGTTTGTTATCCCACACGTGTGTAAACGTGGCTAGTGTTGGTATAGTAACCACGTCACTTATGGCCTGTTTGTTAAATAAAAAATAAGAAAAATGTGGAATTCAGAATGCGCTCGAACCTTGAGTATTGTTTGCTAACGTTGAATTCAAAAAGTGCCTGGTCATTTGGTCAGAAATTCTTTTGGATTAATGGTGAATACAGAATGCACCCAGTGTACTCTTTTAAAAAAAAAAAAAAAATCCAAAATTGCCATGGTCGGTAAGATTTTTTCTCTTTTTAGGTAATACATAATCCAACCTTTTATGTGTGACACTTTGCTAGGCCCATTATGATTTTTGTGTTAGATCCACACCATTCATTTATGTGGCACATCTAAAACTCAAGTCAACCACACCATATAAAGCAATGTGAATGGAACAACAACCATTAAAACTTTTCTGGAGTCTTACTGTGAAGTTTATTTGTCATCTAACCTCTTCATAAGGTCATACAAACTTGAATGAAGGGAAAACACAAAAATCCTTAGATATGGAAGTTTTCAATGTTAGGCATCCTTATTTGTCATCAGCCTTTTGTGGCCCCAAGAAGTTTTCAATGTTAGGCATCCAATTCCGACTGCTTCTTGTAGTGTGGCCCACACTTGATCCTTAGATATTCCTTGTTTTTGTCTTATTCCCTAAAATGATATGGAACAATTGATGGACAGTGTGAATAAAACATGTATATACATCACAGTAGGTTCCATAGAACCCTTGATAGGACCATCCATCTTTAGCTAGATTAGGTGGGTAGTAGCCCATCCTACTGTGATTTGGGGGGAGCGGATTAGGTGAGACCTAGATCCTCTGGGACCCCTACCTGTGGGCTCACTGGGATGTATTTGACCACATTCACACCATCTATCGTATTAAAAGCTCATTTAAGGCATGATCCAAAAATTAAAGCAGCTTCCAAATCCCAGATGAACCATAATACAGGAAATAGTGGTGATAGACAATTAAAAACTACTCGTAGGCCACAAAAGCTTTGGATCAAGATGATATTTGTGTGGTCTCTTCATCTAAGTGCTTGTGACCTTAACTTAGGTAGGCCACACCATATAATTTTAAAGGTTTTAGGTACAATTTTACATGATGTGGACCACCGGAGACATTTGGATCTGCTTTTGGAGAAGAAAATCAGAACATGAGTAACCTATGCACACTGAAACGATTTGGATGGGATGCACAATTCACAGTGGCTCTCAGACATTTGCGTTTACGTTCTGCTTAATGTACAAAGCTTTGCAAGGGATCCGGCCACATCTACAACACGTGGCCCACATATTCCACAGTATGCATGATATGCGAATTGAGCAGTGACCCTATCACCACCAGCGATGTTTGTGTTTTCAAACTGATATTTGTGTTTTCACTTCGTCCAGATCTATATGACCTTATGAACAGGTTGGATATAAAATAAACATCACAGTGGGCCCTAAGAAGGTATCAACACTGCGTCCTGTAGTGTGGTCTACTAGAGCTTTTGATCTGCCTATTTTTTACTTCATAACCTAAAATGATAAGGAAAAATGGATGGACAGTATGGATAAAAGCCATACATCATGGTGGCCTCCCAGAGCATCAACATAAGGGGAAGTAGCTAATCCATGTCTCAAATACCCATCCTTAACAACGGTACATGGCGCAATCAAATCCCATCAGTCTATAATGAGGTCAGTGGTGGTAGGATGCATCTACTTTAGTATGACCCACAGATATGTTGCAGCAGGGGGTCCATGTTTGACCCAGCGATGGTGGGAATTTGATTGCGTCATATGCTACGGTTAGAGATGCCCCTGTTAACCAAACAACTCTCAAAAAATGCTATGCACCACGTGGCCCAATAAAATCCTACCACCCGAAGAAGTCAACGTGCAATCGTCCATCCCCGATGTAGGAAATGGTAGCTATTGATATTTATTTATTTCAAAAAAAAAAATTGCCTCTTATCAGAGCCACATGTTCCGCTATAAGTTGCCATGAAGTCCCCAATGGTGTGTGTATGGCATTAGCAAAATTTTCCCACCATCAAATTTGGACGTCTTAAAAATTAGATATATCCAATCATCATGTGGGCCACTACATGAATTTAACATTGTTGGTAGTTGCCGCCTAAAGATTAGATAGGTCTGAGATTTCTGGGGTAGGATTGATCTCTGAGGCATTCTTTTATCATAGTAGCACCTATCAAATCAATAATCTTGGTCATCCAAACATGGGCCATGGATCATATAATTACTTTTTATATGATTTTCATGGACCGGCACCCAACTCTGCATATTGGGACTGGTTGACAACGGAATATGTGACTTTTAAGTTCTATTTTTAGTTATATTGAAAAATGCACAAACACGTACAACTAATCGGACTGGTCTCAGGCCCATCATAGTATCTGTGTACCATGAAGATAGGATGCCCCTAAAGTAGGTCATTTTCAACTATCAAGTAGAAATTAATGAACAACCATCCAAAAACCTTTACATTCATATGGGTCCTATTAATAGATGGGTCGACCTAAATTTTAGGCAGTCCTATTTTCATTGTGGGGTTAGGTTGGCATACAAACAACATGATTGAGTGCCGCACACAAAGCATTTCTCAATTATATTTATTACTGAAAAAACATACAAAAGGACTATTTCTGTTACTAACCTAAATCTGGATGTAGCCTCTTGACATCGTTACTGATCCAAAACCCCATTTCGAATTAAACTGGGTGCCTGAAACTAGGCTTGATGGTACAAGAACCACCATGTTAGAAACAGTGAGTTGGTACCAGTGGAATACTGTAAAAGCGCAAGGGAAAGGGAAAAAAGAGATGCAAATAGAGATAATAAGAAAAGACGAAATGCATGCTGGTGCATTTGCAGCCCTTCTTGTGCAGGACCTTTGGATTCTTCGTTGCTGGCCCTTTGTGTGGTTTGGTGTAGTGGTGAAAAGGGAGTTCCTTGATGGATTATAGAGTCTTGGATCATGCAGTTGCGATCTTGGGAGGGAGGGTTCTCACCTCAGGGTCAATTGGAGGCCTTCTGTAACTTCTGTAGTTCTTTTTTGTTTTTTGGCTATGTGAATGGATGTACAGAGGCTTTATTCAATTCATTAAAACAGACGAAGGCATGACCTTTTATAGAGTGGAATGGCTGGACGAGATTACATTAAGTAATTGAGTGGGATAATTCTTAGATGATGACGATGGATTCATTAATCTACAATACAGGGTCTTGTTGCCCTTTATTACCTTATGGTGAACCTTTCTGGCTGATATATCTATGGACTGATATAGCTGTATCATTCTTCAATGAAACTGGTGCATATATATCAGACTATGCATATAGGTTTGAGAGGATACCATATTCAAACCCCACATGAACCACTTTGAGAGAGAGAGAGAGAGAGAGATTATAAAAGCTATAAATGTTATTACACAGCAGCCAAACACGTAACATACATTACATGCAACAGTTTTAACAGCCCCCGCCACCACCTCCACCACCACCACCACCGCTGTCGCAGCTACCTCCACCACCTCCACCTCCACCTCCACCACCACCGCCGCCGCCGTCGAAGCCGCCACCTCCACCTCCACCACCACCACCTCCACCACCACCGCTGTCGCAGCCACCACCTCCACCGCCACCACCGCCATCGAAGCCGCCACCTCCACCACCATCACCGCCGTCGAAGCCACCACCTCCACCACCGTCACCACTGTCGAAGACACCGCCTCCACCATAATGGTCGCCATCATCGTTGTGGCCGCCGTCACCGTCGTGGTGGTTGCCACCTCCGTGGTGCTTTTGGCGGCGTCCACAAATACAAGCAAAGATAATCATAGATATCATGGAGAGTGGCACAAGAATCATGAATACCAACAATACGCGACCTGCCATCCTTCTAACTTATAGCATGCTACGTAAGACCATTGACATATATATATAGCCCAGCGGTGAGGACTACTTCAATAGGCCACACTATAAGACCGTAGAAAAGGTCTCCTGCGCACGGTCCGCAGGAGACCACGACTTATATATATATATATATATATATATATATATATATATATATATATATAAAGAGAGAGAGAGATTGAAGTCTTGATATTCACGTATGATCTTTCCCGCGCAACCACTTCTTTCTTGCCATGCGTAATATGTATTGGATATCTAAGACGTGAAAAAGTCGGGAGCGGATTAGGTACTGTCAAGCCTGTCCCGAGCTCAGGACAAGCCCGACATGACACATTTGTATCGGTGAAGGGCAAGGAGACCTACCATGTCAGCAAGCCTGACACAGTCATGTCACGCCTCCTCTCTCCCAATGCCCACACGGCACATAACCTAATCCGTCTCCCGAAAATGTTGGGCCTGCCCTGAAAAATCTTGTTCTCGGCAATTTCTCAACTTAGAAATTCTCTTGGGTGATTTTGCAGACTTTGGGGCTTTTTTCATAATTTTATTAAGAAAAATCTTACCAAAAATAAAGATACTTAATCTAAATATAAAGATGCTCACACGCAACTTTTACATCCAATCAAGTTACCTAGTTTAAGAAAGAAATTAATGTTAGTAACGTTTGGATACTACCAAATAAGTTATTTTGAACTCTTAAGCCATTAAGGGCCCGTTTGGATGCCACCAAATAAGTTACTTTTTCTACTTACAGCAGTAGATAAGTAACTTGTTTCAGATAAGTAAGTTTGGTTTATGATAATTAATAAGTAACTTTTTAACTTAAAAATACATAATCACTTTAGCGAATATTTTTAGCTATTTTACTTTTCACAAGTTGTTGAATAGAGTAAGAGGAGAGGTGAAAGAGAGGAAAATGATAAGCACATTATACACGGCACTACAACAAATCCGACCTTTCGCCACGAGTCTACTCGTCGCTAAAAACCCCAAACTCGTCGTAAAAGCTTTTAAGCAATGAGTGTTGTTCGTTGTGGATTTTGTTGCAGATACGGTGTCACAAATTATATTTAGTGACTGAAAACACCAACTCATCGCTGAATAAGCTAATTATTTGCAACGACTTTATTTTTAGTCGCAAATTATAGCCAATTAGTAATGAGTTGATACGTCGCCATTAGTACATATCATAAAACGTCGCTAAAGATAAAACTCGTCGCTAATAAAAACTTATTGTGACGATTCCACTCATCACTAAAAACCCCAAACTCGTCGTAAAAGAGTTGTTGAGATGAGCGTTGCTCGTCGTGAATAAGAACTTATTGTGTCATCCACTTGAGCCTTTGATTTGCCTCCTTTTTTGTGATCATGCCCTAAAATGAGTTGTAAAAATGGATGGATAGCTTAGATAAAACACACATTGTGGTGCCCCCTAGAGTTCATATTTTGGTAGTGAAGACCTTACTCGGTATGCTAAGCAAACTATGTAAAATCTATGGGGCCCACCATGATATATGTACTTTATCCACTTTGTCCATCCATTATACCAGATAATTTTAGGCCTTGAGACCAAAAGTGAAGCACATTCGAAGCTCAAGTGGACCACACCACAGGAAATAGTGTGAATTGAATTTCCATCGTTGAAAAATATTTTGGGGGCCACAAAAGTTTTGTATCAAGCTAATATTTATGTTTTCCATTCAACCATGTTTATGTGATCTTATGAACAGGTTGGATGAAAAATAAACATCACCGTGGGCCTTAGGAAGGTTTTAATGGTGGAAATCATTATTCCTACCATTTCCTATGGTATGGCCCACTTGAGCTTTGGTTATGCTTAATTTTGGGCTTAACCCCTAAAATGATCAAGAAAAACAGATGGTCAACATAGATAAACCACATGCATTCATGGTGGCCCAACAAAGTTTACTCAGTACGTAATCCAAATCAAACTCGGTTTGGCTAGTGACGTTGCAACTAGCCAAGTGGCTAGTGGTTGGTGATATGTGGGCCCCACCATGATGTATGTTTTTTATCCACGTTGTCCATTCATTTTCTCAATATCATTTTAGTGCTTGATCCCAGAAATGAGCCAGATCTAAATCTCAGGTGGACCACACCACAGAAAAATAACAGTGATTAAATGTCCACCATTAAAAACCTCCTAAGGCTCACTGTAGTGTTTATTTGACATCCAACCTCTTGATTATGTCATGCAGACCTAGATGTAAGTAAAAAACAAATATTAGCTTCTTCCAAAACTTTCATGGCCCCTAAGAAGTTTTTAATGGTGGGTGTTCAATTAACAACATTTCCTATGATGTGCTCCACTTGAGATTTGGATCAACCTCAATTTTGGGTTCATAACATAAAATGATTTGGAAAAATGTATTGATGGCGTGGATGAAATGCATACATCATGGTAAGGTCCATAGAGCACCTATCACTGCAGGGTCACTAGCCAATCTGCATTTGTTACCCTAACCATGTTAGCCCAAGTTGATGTATTTTATTTATATCTATTCCGTACGTCCATCTGTTCTTTAAGATCATTTTAGAATGCAATACCAAACCTTAAGAAAATCCAAATCTGCCTATAACAAGCTTAGTGGGCCCCCACATAGCTCTGCCCACGGTAATGAATCATGTCTATAGCTACTTGCATGTAAGGAAGAAAAGGGATGGACACTAGACTAATACATGCAACAAGGTGGACGCCACAACTTGTGGGCCATTGTCTGACTACAACTCGATCATCCCAATCAAAAATCGGATGACACAAAGTGTTGTCAACCGTCCGATCAACCTCCAATCAACAATCCAACTATATGAATTTGAAACCAAACATCTGCAAGCAATATACTGTTTAAAATTTTAAATCAACAAAAAGTAAAAATTCTAATATTCCACAATTCTCGACCAAACCCTAAAACCTCCAGAAGCAGAAAGCAAAATCACACTCAGGGTACCCATTTTGGACAGAGCGTCACCTAAATATGACTCCTATTAAATTATCTCAACCATCCAATTTGTGGTCATCTAATGGACCAAGAAAAAGAAATGGTTGGTCCACCCACAATGGCAGGCACAATTTAGACGGGCCGGATTGACATCTACACCACTTGTACAGTTGATGACTCATCAACATGTTGAAAATTCAACAAGAATGAAGCTCACCTGATTTTTTCAAACTTCTCAATTTCTTTTTTCAAAATGTCAGTTTTTTTTTATACTTCTCAATTTTTTTTTCCAAAATCTTATCTTTTTCAAACATCTTAATTTTTCTTTTCAAAATACAAAATCTCAATTTTTATTAAATCTATTTATTTGTAAACTTATCAATATTTTTCAAAGTGCTAATTGTATTTTTGAAAATATAATGTTCATTTTTTTTTTCAAACTCTAATTTTTTTTAAAATCATTTTTTTCAAAATCATAATTTTTTAAGCTTCTTAAATTTCTTATTTAAAATGTTAATTTTCTGTTACAATCTTGATTTTTTTAATCTCAATTTTTTTTTTTCTAAATTTCATTTTCTTTTCAAAATCTCATTTTTTTTTCTTCAAAATCTTAAATTTTTGTAATTTATGTGCCATTAGATTTTTAAACAAAGTAATAATTGCTCTTATGACACTTTTGGCGATGAGTTTAACCAGTCGTCACTAAAAGACACTTTTGGCGATGAGTTTAACCAGTCGTCACTAAAAGACACTTTTGGTGATGAGTTTAACCAGTCGTCACTAAAAGACACTTTTTGCGACAAGTTTAAGAAGTCCTTGCTAAAAACCACTTTTTGTGATGAACTTGTGTTGTCGCAAAAAAAATGACAACTCTCAATTTGTCGCAAAAAAGTGGCTTTTTGCGTCGACATTTGAAACTCGTCGCTAAAAGTTGACTATTTGCGTCGACATTTTGCGACGACTTTTATGTTGTCACAAAAAATCACTTTTTGCGATGACTCTCAATTCGTAGCAAAAAGTGATTTTCTGCAACGACATTTGAAACTCGTCGCGAAAAGTCCTTCCCGTGGCGACGATTTGAAATGTTATCGTAAATAGTCTACCTTTTTGCGATGAAATCTTATTCGTCGCAAATAGTCTAAATTAGTGTTTTTCAACGAGTTTAACAAGTCGTCGCTAAACACCACATTTTGTGACGACTTTTGTCATTGTAAAAAATAACTTTTTGCGACGACTCAATTCATCACAAAAAAGTAACTTTTTGCAACGACATTTGAAACTCGTCGCGAAAAGTCATTCCCGCCACATAATTTCTAGTGAAAAATTTATGCAAAAGTATTTGTGATAAGTTTTTGCGACGACAATTGCAACTCATCGCAAAACAATTGACTTTTTGCGACGATTTGAAAAGTCGTCACAAATAGTTGATTTTTACGATGAGTTTCTAACACGTCGCAAAAAGTCGATTTTTTGCGACAAAATTTCAATCGCCACTAAAAAAGTCGCGACAAAAACTCTGATTTGTTGTAGTGCGGTAGGGTGCATGTGATGGGCAGTGGATATTGAAGGTAGGCCCCAAATGAATAGACAGTGTTGGTGTGCACAGTGGTTGCATATGATGTGCAGTGGATATTGAAGGTGGGCCCCACATGAATAGACAGTGTTGATGTGCACAGTGGGTGCATGTGATGGGCAGTGGATATTCAAAGTGGGCCCCACATGAATAGACAATATTGGCGTGCAAAGTGGGTGCATGTGATGGATAGTGGATATTGAAGGTGGGCCCCACATGAATAGACAGTGTTGGTGTGCACAGTGGGTGCATGTGATGGGCAGTGGATATTGAAGGTGAGCCCCACATGATGGATAATAACATTGACGGTTGGCCCTACTTGATAGATGACTAACATCAAAGGTGGGCCTTACATAATGAATGGTACACATTAAAGGTCAGGCTATAATGATGAATTGCCCACGTCCAAGGTGGGCCCTGCATGATGGACGGCACACACAATGAATGGTCCACATCAAAGGTTGGCTCCACATTGAAGGTGGGGCCCACATGATGGACAACCCACATCAAAGGTGGACTCCACATAATGGGCAATTAATAATGGTGGGCTCCACATGATGGATGATCCACATCAAGGTGGGCCCCACATGATGGACGGTCCACATAAAAGGTTGGGCTAATGAGAATGGTCAATTTACAAGGCAGGCTCCTCGTGATGGACAACCCACATGGGAGGTGGGCCCAGATGATGGATGGTCCACGTCAAAGGTGGATACCACATGATAGGTGGCGGATATTGAAGATGGGCCCCGCATGATGGAAAATAACATTGGTGGTGGGCCACACATGATGGATGGCCAACATCAAAGGTGGGGCCTACCTAATGAATGGTGCACATTAAAGATTGGACCCTAATGATAAATGGCTCACATCCAAGGTGGGTCCCACATGATGGATAGCCCACATTAATGGGGCCATAAAATGAACGATCGACATCAAAGGTTAGCCTCACATGATGGTCAATGGATGTGAGGGAGACCAAATAGACTTGAGGGATGATAACTTATGATGTTGGAAACAAAGCATGCTTAATTTTCTACTTTTTGGATGGTAACTTTGTTTGCCAAACATGCTTATCTTCTAATTAAGTAGAAACCAAGATAAGTTACTTATCAAATAAGTAGCTTATCTTTGTAACTTACAATCCAAAAAGGCCTAAATTACTTTTTCCACTCAAGTTAGTTGGAGAAACATGATTGTAAAAGTATCTCATGTGCTTAAAGCTACGTGTTTCGCAAGATGTTTTTTTTTTAATCTTTTTATTTATTTATTTACCTTATTCGACCTTTTTAATTTTCTACCCCTCTGCCACGGTTCATATTGAAGGATGCCCCACATGATAGATGATCCACATCAAATGTGGCTCCCACATGATAGATGACCCACATTGAGGTGGCCCCACATAATGGATGGCCCACATTAAAGGTCGAAGCTAATGATGAATGGCCCACATCCAAGGTGAGCCCCGCATGATGGGCAACCTACATTGAATGTGGGGCCCGCATGATGGGCAACCCACATCCAAAGTTTACTACTTTGGCGTATAATTATTAGTTGAGGACACTTTAATGGAAGCGGATTGTCTGACCCTTGCTTGGACCTAGACTAAATCTTTGTAGGGCCCACTGTGATGTATCTGTTTATCCATGTCATTGATTCCTTTTCTCATATCATGTTAAGGTATGGGCGAAAATTGAGGCGGATTCAACGCTTAAGTGGACCACACCAAATAGTAAGCTTCAGTTGCGTCTTTGGTGTGATCCACTTGGGTGTTGGATCTACCTCATTTTTGGGCCCATACTTTAACATGATATGAGGAAAACAATGGACAGCGTGGATATTTAAACAGATACATCGTGGTGGGCCCCACACAGATGTAGTCGGACCAGCACGGTGGGCTTCCCACTTTAATATTCAAACGCCACACGACTCACTTAGAGAGAGAGAGAGGGGTACGTCAATACACATTAATAAGAGCTATAAAGGCGGTTAAACATCAGCCAAAAAATGGATGCACGGTGTGGATAAACAGATACATCACGTGGGCCCCACAGGAGCCCTATATGGACGGCTTATTGCCTGCTTACTACAGCAGCTTTAACAGCCCCCGCTACCGCCACCGCCTCCACAGCCACCACCTCCACCGCCACAAACACCACCTCGACTTCTATAACCTCCACCTCCACCAGTACCAGAAGAAACTGACCAACTCTTTCTTAGAACATCTGGGTCATCTCCACAAGCAAAGATAATCATAGAGATGATGGAGAGTGACACAACCATCATGCATAGCAACAACAAACCACCAGAAATATGAAAGACCTAGTCACTATAATCACCGCCTACCAAAGCATGCAAAAACCTTGCCATCGATCGTCAATATATCCTTCTACCTTATAACGTGCTACATAAGACCATTAATATATATACACATGTAGTGAGTGAGATAAGTCTTCACATTCACATATGAACTTTCCCACACAATCCCTTCTTTCTGGCAACGTGCAAAAGTGGGGCCCGCCATGACTTATCTTGTTCTCGGCAATTTCTCAGCCTAGAAATTTCCTAGTTGATTTTAAGAAATTTGGGCTTTTCCGGTAATATTATTAAGAGATTCTTGCCAAAATTAAAGATACTTATTATAAATACAGAGATGCTAGCTCACCTACAGCTCGTATGTCCAACTAAGTTGCCTCATTTAAGAATAGATTAATGTTAGTAAATGTTCCGGATGAAAGTTATTCAAGGAGGAAAGGGAATTGTCAGCTTAAGTGGGCCCTAATGTGGTGTTAATATGAAATCCATCCAACCATCAAGCGACTCACCACATGAGAGACGCAGGGCCCGAAAATCAGCCTCATATGTGTTTAAAGTGGACCACACAATTGAAAATAGTGTATATAAAAAGTTTACCCTTCGAACTGCTTCGCCTTGATGTGGCTGACTTGAATCACATATGGACTAATAATAATAATAATAATAATAATGGTGGGTCCCATAAAATTAAGGGTGGATATCTCTCCCAATTCTTTCCATTGATATGGCCCACTTGAATCAAAGATCAACCTGATTTTTTGGATTTTGGCCTAACATGAGACTATACATCTAATGGTCGGAGTGGATCTCAAGTATAAGTCATGGTAAGACCCTCGAAAAAATAAGGGTGGGCGTCCTATGGCATGAGTTAGTTCATAAAAAATTGTAATGTTCCCATAAAAAAAGGGAGAGTAAATCAGATGTCACTCGGGTAGCACGGTCATTGATGTTTCCTTGACCTCCAGGCCTTTCTTGATCTATGTGGTGTATCCATGCTATCCATCAAGTTTTAAATATCATTTTAGTGGTCCTAAAAGTGAAGTAGATTCAAATCTTAGGTGAACCACGCCACAGGAAATAGTGGACATTGAACACCTACCATTAAAAACTTCCTAGGGCCCACCATAATTAATGTTTATTTGCCATCCAACCTTTTGATAAGGTCACACAAACCCGGATGAAGGGAAAACAGAAATATCCTTACTTTTGTGTCCCCCAACTGTTTCCTATGGTCCACATTAGATTTGGATCTAAGTCAATTTTGAAACTACGCCCTAAATTCAGTCCAAAAAACTGATGGACAGCATCGATGTGCAACACATGCTTCAAGATGACACCCATGGTTAGGGAGATACCCATTAGTCTTACCCAAGTTGCATCTACCATTTTTTTTTTTTTTGGAACCTGCAATGTTTTTTTCTTTTTTAAGAGACCTTGTTATTCACAGCGAAGCCGGATACACATTCAGGCAGCCTGACAACACAAAAGGACCGAAGCAGGTCACCTATCGTAAGCTACAAAAACACAATGCAACCCAACCCACATTAGTTCCCCAATAGAGCCCTCAGACCGACTTTGTCAAGGAGGCACCCACAAATTTCCTTAGGCAGCTCCATAACCGAATAGAAAACCCTTTTCCTTTGAGACTCGCTCCCTAGGCGCACCAAGCCGTCTGCAACACCATTAACCTCTCTACGTACAAACTAGATTGTAGCCTCAATCTAACCCAACTGATTGGAGATTCGCACCCACCAATACCAAAGAGCCCAGCTTGAAGGGCGCTTCCCTTTTAAGGCAAACACGACAGTCTTTGAGTCACTTTCCAACTCGATTTTGGAGATACCCCGCTTAATACATATCAGCAGACCCTCCTCCAACGCCTTAATCTCCACCTGGGCATTCGATCCCAACCCGTACGCCTTAATCCCGCCCGAACATCTACCACTCTCAAAGACATGGACTCTGATTGCTTTAGGCAACACGATTATGAGTTGTCGGTGCTACGTTAACGTGGCAAAGTTCTACACGAAGAGCTTCGGAAGGAAGCGCGATGAGGTAAACTTCAATAGATTATAACTTTTTTTTTTCGTATTCACGTGAGCTCTAATTTATTACTATATCTTATATATTAACAAATACAAAGCTCCAACGAAGTGGAGCTGTTCGGAGTAAAAATGTTTAGAATAACACATATCTAAAAGAACATAAATTTTGTATATAGGGATGCGAATAATTCACAAATGAGGTAAGTCTAAATCATTAAAAAAGATCTCCACCATACAGTAAGAAATACATTATTCGAGTTATACACAAAAGATATCCATTTCCTCATGGAACTCCTACACTTGTTTTTGAACCACACTGGTCGAAACTTATCAAGATTGAAGTATGTAGGCAGCTCTATTGTTGTTTGCAGAGAGTTCGGTAAAAAAAATATTAGAAATTTATTACAAAGCTTTATTTTCTTTCCATATAACGATAGTTGTCTGGATTGGGCATATTTTTTTATGTTATGATAGTTGTCTAAATTGGACATATTTTTCAAATTGGCACTGTGGTAATCATTATTTTATACAATTATCTTTTGGATCGCTTTATAAGTTAATCAGTGTTCTATGTATATATTTTATAGGAACATGTGAGTATATTATCATCTTATGTATGGTTTATTTAATATGGTGGCTGAATTGTTTCATTCTTTATGAACTGAACTACATTTTCTTTTTCAAATAGCTTATTGCATAAAGGCAAACTTATGAATTTTATTAAATTTTTTAATTTTTATTCATAATTTTATAATAAACGTTATGTACAGTAGGAAGGCTCATAAATTTCTCTTAATATGTGTTTGCAATTTCGCACTATGTATAGTATTAACATAAAAAAATCTTTACCAATCCCAAATGACAGTTTTACAAATGTCTTTTGCATGTAATATTGTTTGAGTGTGTAAAGTAGAATACATATATTTGATTTTTTTTTAATGCTTTTAACAACGAAAGATATTAAATAAATACAAAATTGTAACTTCTTATGCTGGTGATGAGTATGATTCGGACATGAGGATGCATGAAGTGACATATGAAGTTAAAGAATTAAAGAGGTAGCTAAGTGAAGGAGAATGGCATGTTGAAGAAACAACTCCAGATTGTGAAAAAAGAGTTGAAAGTTACTAAAAGGAAATAAAATTGCTTCAGATGATAGCAAAATTGGAACAACGACTACATTCTTTGTCGATTGCAACCGATGTTGACATAGATGTTAACATGAATGTAAATAAAAGATGATATATATTTAAATATTGATATTTCAATTCAATTTAGAATGATAAGAAACTTCTTTTACAAAAAAATCAGCAGCTGCCTAACAAGAAACCGTTGAATGTTTTTTACAACAAGGTATTATAGCACTGCCACTAAACAATTACTTGGCAGCCGATGTCAGAACCATCATTGTATGTTCTTAATAGTTTCTACCGACAGATAGATCTGCCTCAATAATAGTGTCATAGTATAATTTTTATAGCACTGGATATATTCGCCACTAAATGTCTAAATGTCAGCTATTCAGCGACAGAAAAATCCACTAATAAATATTATATTCTGGCCAAAAGGCTGCCACAATAAATTTCACATTCCTTTGCCGATTGGTAGTGTCATGTTAGTCACAATTCAGCGGTGGATAGATCCGCCGGTATATAGCATCATGTTGTGGATAGATCCACCACAATAAATTTAACATCCACTATCTATTGGTCATACATAAAGGTGGAAAGTTCTGCTGCAATAAGTTGCAGCGACGGATGTATTATCCACCGCATAATCTATACCGACAGTGGATGCAATGATGGATACATGATCCATTGCTGATCTGCCGGAAATTGTATCAGTGAAAGATTTTGATATACACAACCGCAAATAAATCCATCTCTATAGATTGCATTTCTTGTAGTGCAACTTTCAAACATGCTTTGCAACCCCTTATCTAATAGCAACACATGGCACAATCAAATCTCACCACCTGATAAGGTCAACATGCAATCATCCATTCCAAATGTAGAAAATAGTAGCTATCCAATTTTTTACCTCTTATCAAAATCACATATTCCACTATGAGTTGCCATGGGTCCTGGCATTAGCAGAATTTTCCCACCACCAATTGGATGTCTTAAAGATTAAAATGATCCAACCATCATGTGTGGGCCACCACATGAATTTATACATTTTGGGGGGTTGCCACCTAAAGATTAGATAGGTCTGATCTCTAGGGTGTGCCTTTGGCACACTGCACATGTTTGTTAGTGCGTATGGAATTCGGTGGGGTTACACATGCAGCCAATACCGCGCGCATAGGCAAGTGAATAACTTATACATTTACGTGAATAGCTAGTTATGTACAGTAAGGCACATCAGACCAGCGGTCTAGATGGTCCAGATTCCCAAACTACAGGGCCCCTATTATAAAAAGTCACATATTCTGTACTTAATTCTTCCCACATGCAATGTATTATCAAGTTTTAATATATCTAGACTATTAATCTGATAAGCCCTACTATGAATGGACCATCTGCTAAATCTCCTGAATTGATAGATGCTGGCAATATTCTTTTCAGTCGAATATTCACCCATCACATATTTCTCTTCTTAGTAGTTCAATTTTTAGGTTGACAATTAAAGATCTAGGAAGTTTCAATCTTTGTGATTTTGAGGGTACAATCCGCAGTGGCACCTATTAGATCAATAGTCTTGGCCATCAAAACATGGCCATGGATCATATAATTTCTTTTTATATGATTCTCATGGGAAACTAGGTGGGGACGGCACCCAACTCTCATATTGGGACTAGTTGTGACTTTTTAAGTTCTATTTTTAGTTATATTGAAAAATGCTCAAATGCAACTAATCGAACAGGTCTGATGCCCATCATAGTGTTTGTGTAGCGTCTTACCTGTCAAGCAAGGTAGTCCCACAATGAAGATGAGATGCCTAAAAAAATAAGTCGTTCCTACTATCAAGTAAGCAATATTATAGAAATTAATGAACAACCACTCAAAAACCTTCACATTCATATGGGTCCCATATAATAGATGGGTCGACCTGATTTTTGGGCATCTTACTTTCATTGCGGGGTTAGCAACTAACAACACGGTTGAGTGCCACACACAAAGCATTTCTTGATTATATTTAGTATTGAAAACTATACAAAAAGGCTATTTTTGTTACTAACCTAAATCTGAATGTAGAGTCGAACATGAGCCTAGATCTGATTGTTGCCTCTTTATCAATCTAAAATCCTATTTCGTAATTTTTGCCTCAAACTAGTTTAATGGCATAAGAACTATGCTGTTAGAACGGTTAAAACAGTGAGTTGGTATAAGTGGAAGACTAAAACGGGCAAGGAAAAGGTATTAAAAAAAAAAAAAAAAAGGATGCGAATAGAGATAATAAGAAAAGACAAAACAATCTATGATCTTGTTGGGGAAGGATGCACAATACTATGGATCTCGCAATCCCTAACCATTTGAATTATGGACTAATTGAGTTTTTTAAAACAAACTCGGATATCTAACGTGAACTGTAACGACCCGAGATTTTCGACTCTCGTGTATAATACGACGGTCGAATTTCCAAGTAATTTATGGAATAACTAATTTGTCAAATAATAAAATATAGCATTCAAGCACAATGGCGGAAACAATTATCATCTTATTCTATCAAACTTACTACGTCATCATCAATGTTTAAATAAGAGAACCAACCAATATCCATACTGATTAATTAAAATACAAAACCATGTCTTCTCTTGAAGACTTATTACAATTCCATAAATGTATCAACTACTCAAAAGAAACATTTAATAAATGAAAACATTGATTAAGTTTCTCCAACATCGTCATCCGCCATGTGATTGTACGAAATCGAACTCTTTTCCTTGAAAATCGAGTTCATTACCTGGATCTTCACCTGCATCATCTAAATTATGTTTGGGATAGCGTTAAACGCTATCATAGTGGGGAATATTTCCTCCAAGACAATCAAAAATAACAATAACGGTACAGAGTAAACGCAAGCAGTATATTATCATTTAATCAAATCAAAACAACCAACTAAAAATCTTTGTTAATGCGATGCATGGAATGCATGCTCTGGCTAAGGCACCCTGGCTAGAAATCATAATACATGAAGTGGGAGACTCCCTGTTACAACTTCACGCTAGCCACTAGTCACCAGAGGTTCTTGGGACGCACAAGCCCATAGTTTTGCCCGACCACGTGAGAAATGGGACGCTCATAGCCCAAATCTACACGTGACAGTGTACGGGAGAAGTAGGACGCTCTAGCCTATTCTCAATTCCGTACACCCACATGGAGCCAAGTGAATGCATGACTTTAGTTTCACCTTTATTTAAGTGTTTTCGCATACAACCGATTTAAATAAAACTCAGTGGTCACTATGGGGAGTCGCAAGCAACCCAGCATAGGCCGACAGCACGGGATTAGTGTCCATAGCACCAACCCTGGCTCATGAGAATTTGTATACCATTAGTGTCCACTCATTATCCCGTTCTATGATTTCATCATGTCCCAAAAAGCCAATGTTGTACATCATGACCAAATTCATTAAAATGCACATGTACTGTAAATGGATCCAATCAAGCATCATATACATGTAAGGATCCATTGATAAACAAGCACTTCATTCTCTCAGTTAAGTCAAGAGATATTCTTCCATCATGGATACCTCTCATGGGTTCCATCTCTCTACATCGAATAATTTTACCAACTTAGAGACAAAGAGTACACAATAATGGGATGTCCATATAATGATCTTATACACATATTTCATATCACAATATGAAAACCAATGTTACTTGTAAAACACATATTAAGGAAATAAGGGCATAGATTTCACAAAAATAAATAACACAAATACACATGCTTCTTAGTCAAAAGTCTAAAAAAAGGAATCACATCACCATATAATGATATTCATTACAAATCACACATCAAACTTCATGTTATATGGATAAGTAATTCAAAACAAAACAACTTCACATGCCACAAAAGAAACTTATGATAATCGTGATATTATTAATGAAAGGCTTGAAGGAAAATCCTCACCTTAAGATGGACTTAGAAGAAAAGGGTTGTAGAAGATCCTAGCCGCTGGAAAAATATGAGAAAGAACTCTCTTCTCTTCTCTCTCTCTCTCTCTCTCTCTCTCTCTCTCTCTCTAGGGCATGGAGGCTAGGGTTAGGAGAAGGATTTGGAGGTGCGTAGTAGAAATATGGAGAGGAATGTGCACGCGAGGTCTTGTGTAACAACTTCTTGAGGTGGGTTTCTTAAATCTCAATATTCAAATGATCTATGATCAATTCTAATCTGTTCATCTTATCAAGCTCGAAGAGTAGAGTCAGAATACGTAAATTTCTTGATGATCAACATTCTAGATTGGCCGATCCTTGAAAATGACCTAACGGGTACTAAAATGGGCTAGATCTCAATTAACGGTCTACGCTTGATGATCAGGGCCCAAATTTTGGAAAAATATATGGTCATGATAGGCAAACAATTGTACAAAATTTAGTGGTTGATTGATGGTGAGAAATGCCTAGATCTGAAATTCCAACTTTTGGCGGAAAAGGAAGGGGCTGGCTTTGTGGTTCAACGGTGTAGGATTATAGATCGGGGTCCAAATTTTGTGTAAACTCGTAGTCATATGAGTATAATAAGTGGTCCAAATTTGAGAAGCGATTGATGGTGAGAAGTGGGTAAATTGAAAGGTTCAGATTTAAAAAGAGTTAGTAACTCGTTAATTTCTAAAACGGGATAACTTCACGCATAAGAAAGAGGCTTATCAAGGTGGGGCACTCAAATCACACTATTGGTCCATGATAAAGACGATCCAAGTCATTTATATGAAAAGAAATATTCGACTACGACTAACCATCTACTTTCCTCACTCGATGGACATGAAAATCAAGGGTTAAGGGGCTGATTTGACAATTGGACCACTTCTACTATGATTTAAGGGCTGAAATTTGACGTGTATGGTTAATATGTGCCCAAAAGCTTAAATCCAGGGTTTTACGTGAAAGTGATCGTCAGAAACTATAATACTTAAAAATGGCATCTTAACTTAAGTTTAACAAATGGCATTTTCGTAATTATCTGAAAAATACGTGATTTTTGAAATCTGATCTTTCTACGATGTTTATGGGATCATTTTAAGCAACTTTTGTAAAGGGTCCCCTATCGGATCTCCTACGGATGTCCCGCTATTCGCAAATCAACAGTAAATGTACGATAATTAATAAAAAATAAATTAAAAATAAATTTTCAAAAAGTTTCAAATAAATCTCAAAAATCTGGGGCGTTACATGAACAAAACAATCACCTCTCACGACACAACGAGTTTTTATGTGGAAAACCTTCTAAGAATAGAGGATAAAACTATGGGATCTCGTCCCGTCAACAAATCCACTATGTAAAAAATGTTACACAATGATCAAGAGTTTATAATACGCTTGAATCCAATATCTAGGGTGGATTACAATAAAAGAGAACAAGCAAGAGATATCTCATTAACGAGGATCGACAAATCTTCAAAACTGTCCTTGAAGAGGCTTCGAACACATACTAACATCGCGAATGAATGTCACGAGCCCGGTCTCGTTCTCTCTATTCGATCTGGACCACTTTTGTCTTTCTCCAAACTCTCTCTCTCTTTCACTAGGAATGTATTTGGTTAACCATAATTCCACAAACCAGTGCTTATATATCACTTAAGTCGGAATTAGAAACACAATGCGTAAAAATACACTAAACTGTGTAAACAGACGGTTCATCGGTCGGTCAATCGACATCACCCAACGACCCCAAGTTCGGTCGCCCCAAAGTAACAAAAAATGTCAAGAGAGTTTATTGTTGAATTTTGATTTTTTTCAGGTCGCCTGACCAGGGTGGTCGATCGACTACTCACTTTTGAGAAGGAATACCCCATCATATCTAGCTAAAGTTATGACCCTTGGTGCAAATGTCCAGTTTTAGGACCAATTCAGCCCTTTTTGTGCAGGATGTTTGGATTCATGGTTTTGGCCCTTCTTATGGTTTGGTTTAGCGGTGAAAATGGAGCTCGTTGATGGATTATGAAGTCTTGGATCATGCTAGTTGCGATATGTGGGAGGGGGTTTCTCACCTCAGGGTCAATTGGAGGCCTTTTGCTAACTTTTGGGGTTTTTTTTTTTTATTGGTTTACTAGGTGTGACATTTTTTTTCTATGTGAATGGATGTACAGAGGCTTTCTTCAATTCAACAAAACAGACGAAGCCATGCCCTTTTATATAGTGGTTGGACAAGGTTCTCTTAAGTAATTGGGATAATTCTTAGATGATGACAATGGATTCATTAATCACTCCCCATATGAACCACTTAGAGAGAGAGACAGAGAAAGAGGTGTTTCAATACACATAAAAAGCTACAAAGGTTATTACACATCAGCCAAACCGTATCATTGCGTACATGAACAATAAATTAACAAAGAACAGTTCTAACGCGGATTTCCCGCTAAAGCCTTTAACAGGAAGTTAAGTTCTTGTGCTGGGGAACTTAGGTGCGTCCACTGATGTTTGTGAGAAATCCATCATGTTCATCCGTGTTTTGAGCTCATTTTAGGAGAATATACCAAAAAACGAGCTGGATATAAGACTCAAGCATAGGAGAATATGCCAAAAAATGAGCGGGATATAAGACTCAAGTAGGCCGCACTAAAGGAAAAGGTTGGTAGGGAAATTCTCCCCATTGAAACCTCCCTACGTCCACAGTGATGTTTATACGCCATCAATGTTGTTCATAGAGTCATTCGTACACGCCATCAATGTTGTTCATAGAGTCATTCCTACCGGGATGAACTGAAAACACAAATATTAGCCTGATTCAAAACTCCTGTGGCACTATAAATATTTCAACTGTGGACGTTCAATCTTCACATTTTTTGCGCACTTCAGTCTTGGATCCAGCTGATTTTTTGTATAATGTCATAAAATGATCTCGAAAAATGGATAGATGGAGTGAATTTCTCACAAACATCATAGTGGGCCCCACCTAGGTTTTCAATGCAGGAACTTCCGGCCAAGAACCAATCCTTGGCAACAACAAATCGCGCTTTCAAATCGCATCAGTCACCAATGAGGTCGGTGGTGGCAGCACGCAATCTACTGTACTGTGACCCACACATACGTCGCTGCATGGTGGGAAGATTGGGACGCCGATTGCGTGGTGAACTTGCCATCACAAATGTCCGTATTTGACCGTGCTGTTCAAACATGCTTTGCACTGTCTAACAATAACACGTGGCCCAATCAAATTCCACCACCGGATATTGCCTACATGCAATCGCCCATTCGAAATGTAGGAAATGGTAGCTATTCAATTTTTACCTCTTATCAAAGCCACCCGTTCCACTATGAGTTGCCATTGGTTCCCAACGGTGTATGGCATTAACAAACTTTTCCCACCATCTAATTTTAACATCTTAAAAATTAGATAAATAACCATTATGTGGGCCACCACATGAATTTAAAAATTATTGGTGGTTGCTACCTAAAGATTAGATAGGTCTGATCAAAGGGGCACCCCTTTATCATAGTCCGGTCTCACTTAGTGCACATGTTTGTTGGTGTGAACGCAATACGATGGGGCTACACAAGCAATACTGTATAAGCAAGTGAATAACTTAATAGATGTACGCGAATACTTGTTTATGCATAGTGAGGCACATCAGATCAGCAATCTGGATGGTCAAGCTCTGAACTACAGGGGGCCCATTATAAAAATGGAAGGTGTGCTGTAGCTAAAACTTCGACAACATATGAGGTGCTTAAGAAACCACCTAAGGAGGATGGAGGTCGCAGATCTCCTACTAGTGAGCCGCTTGGATCCTGAAGGTAGATCCTGCATAGCACAAATAAGTATAAGAGGGTGGCCGGAGATTGGCTGTTAGTCCTCTGATGTCTAAGTCAGATGAGTCTGAGAAAGGAGATAGGCAGTAGGCTTTTAGTTGGTAAGTTTTGTGTACCTTGGAATGGAGGCGGATGCCTCTATTTATAAGCTATCGGAGAATGAATAGTTATGTCCGCTGAGGGCCATGATCGTGGATACGATCATGAATAGTTATATCCACTGAGGGCGGCATGATTTCCGAAGGCATGGATTATGCCTAAACCGGTAGGAGACGTGCTTCATATTGTGCGGATCTGCTCCTGATCTTTCGCATAGCTTAACAGAGCGCTCTCTGGCCGAGCTCCATGATGGAGGAGCTCTCAAGCTGATCTCTCAACCTTAGTAGAATATTTCAGTATGCAGACATATGCTTCATGTGCTCGAGATCCGAGCTGGGCGCTCGTCCACCATATCTAGGAAGACCAACCTGACCTGGGCTACTCAATATATCCAAAATGACCTTATAAACGGGTCGGCCTAGTGCTCACGATAACCTCGGTCATTGGCTCTCTCTCCCCAAAATCGATATGTGAGCCTGAAGTCCTGTACTTGGGCTCATGGGCCTATAGTCATTTCTCCTCAATAACCGAGCTCGGCCTAGTTGGAAAAATCCCCACAACAGAAGGCTCAAGGCGTACTTAATTCTTCTACATGCAATGTATTATCTAGTTCTAATCTATCTAGACTATTGATCTGATAAGCTCCACAATGAAGGGACCATCTGCTAAATCTCCCGAATTGATAGATGCAGACGAATTGAATTTTATTGTTTTTCGTCGAATATTCACTCATCACATATTTCTCTTGTTAATAGTTCAATTTTTAGGTTGACAATTGAAAAGTTAGGAAGTTTCAATCTTGGTAGTTCTAAGGTATTATCCACAGTGGCACCTATACACACTACAAGAAAACAGGCTTTTAGCTACACTTTTTTTAGCCTCAATTCAAAAGGTCGAGTTTAAATGTGCTTTTTAACCTCAATTGCTAAGGAATTGAAGCTAAAAGTTCGTTGTTTGCCTTGGTTGTAATGGAATGGAGGCTAAAAGTTCGCTATTTCATCTCAGTTGGTAAAAAAATGAGGCTAAAAGTCTAACATTTTGCCTTGGTAAAAAACTGAGGCTAAAAGTCTAACATTTTGCCTCGGTTGTATTGTATTTATTTATGAGGCTTGATTGAACATCCTGATGTATTGCAATAAGATATGTCAGACTCTAACTGTCAGATTTGAGGTTTTTTCAAATGATTCAGATCGTTTATGTGATAGGGCTCTAATTGAACGAAGGATTCCTGGAAAATCTCTCAAATTGAATATTTCAACCCTTTGATTATACAAAGTCTATGGTGATTGTTCATGTTCAAAGCAGCTATGGTGACTGTTCATGTTCAAAGCAGAAGACCCAAGTTACGAAAGGGTTGAAATAATCCATTTGAGAGCTTTTATTTATTCTGTCCACTGTAAAAAGTGTGTTTTGTAATATAACGGTTTGGATCATGGAAGATGACAGATTCAAAGGCTATAGTCCTGACGTACCGTATTAGAGCAAACCTCTTGCTTTATAGAGTTAGAAGATTTGAACTGGTCACAAGTAATCTGTAAGATGAGGTTGTTTAAGGAATAATATTGCGTTTTGTATTAAATGATTTTTTTCCCATTAGGCCCTGTTTGGTTGCCACTCAAAAATCAGTTCATATAATTTTAGCTTAAAGTAATCTCGTATTAGAGATTTTGGTGAGAAATAGAAATAATTGTGATAACCCATGATTTATATAAACTATGATCTCTAATACATAATTGCGACTAATGAAATCATTTTTAAGTGGCCACCAAACAGGGCTTTAAGCTTATCCAATAGGGTAGTTCTATCATGACTATTGACTTGTAATATGAAATTAATTAAATACCATGTAAGGTGTGTATTTCATTTTATAAAGCTATTGGTTTTATTAAACTCGTAAGATAATGCTGTGAGTTTCTTACTGATAAGACACTCTAACGGACAGTCTCACAGTGATTTAAAATTTCGTAGCCGATGCTTATTGATTTTGGGTTTTTAGTCAATTTATTATTATTATTTTTCAAGTTA
This sequence comes from Liriodendron chinense, assembly GCA_003013855.2. Taxonomy (NCBI): domain Eukaryota; kingdom Viridiplantae; phylum Streptophyta; class Magnoliopsida; order Magnoliales; family Magnoliaceae; genus Liriodendron; species Liriodendron chinense. The sequence goes on along the minus strand of ML058336.1, from coordinate 639,763 downwards.
AGCATTTTAAATAGTCTCCACATTTTAAAGATGAATATATTTAATCATCAGGTGTGTAGCCCAAGCTTGACTAGACGAGAAGTCCAACCAGTCTGAAAGAAGGTTGAGATTTTTTTTTTCAATAGAAGTCTCAGTATTTAATGAATGTATGCCACACCAATAGGCACAATGTTTTGGCATGACACTGAAAATGTAGTGTAAGAATCCATTTCTGATGTGTATGGTACATGTATTGTGACTGTATATCAAAATACCGAAGCCATAGGTAGCTTCCTCTGTATTCGTCACAATTTTCTGAGTCCTAGCTTCAATACTAAAGTGTCTAATAAGAATTTATGGAGAGACGTCAATATTCAAAACTACACTACTCTTGCTTCATTTTTTTTTTTTTTTTTATGTTTTGCTTCTTATTTGTGCCAGGCCAAATGTGAAGAGCTAGCAGCTAGGGTGCATATATTGAGTGATCTGTCGGAACAGGAATTGGTGGCCCAACTGTATGGACATGAAGTGGCATCTATGCTCGAACTATTCATTGACGCTAAATCATCTCAATCCGCTGATGGTGAATGCAATGGTCAGGCTTACAAAACATCCAATGGGATCGGTACGAAAGCTTTGTACATTGCTGTAAAAATTTAACAGCAGAAAATAGGTATTTATAGGATTATTGTCGCACTCATACTTGTATTTGTTTTTTTTTTTTTTTTTTTTTTTTTTTTTTTTTTGTTTATTCGGATTGGTTGAAATGAACTTTTTTTTTTTAAAGTGAATGGATGTACAATTATACAATTGAATAGGTAAAACATGTTTAGCCGCAGTTTGCAACTGAAGCTTAAATATATTAGCCTTAATATTGGCAAAAATTGAGCCTAAATATGCCTATGTAGGCATCAACCGAGGCTAAAAACTGGATTTAGCCTCAATTATTGAGAACAAATGTTAAAAATTGAATTTAGCCTCGGTTGATGCCAACAGAGGCTAAATCCATCTTAAGCCTCGGTTTTGCCTTAGTTACTCAATCTGGGGCTGCAACACCCGTGGTTAAAGGCTTCAGGCTCAATTGTTGAGAACTAAGGTTAAAAATAGATTTAGCTCGGTTGGAGACAACCGAGGCTAAAATTTGGATTTAGTCTTAATTGGAAATAATGGAGGCTAAAAACTTGATTTAGCCTCAATTTAAGCCAATTGAAGCTAAAATGATTCAGCCTCGATTGAAAAAACTAAGGCTATAAAAGGTCTTTTAGACTTGGTAGCTAAAAGTGAGGCTAAAGCCTTTAGCTATGGGGGTTGGAGCCTCGGTTTGAGTAATTGAGACAAAACTAAGGCTAAAGGCTTTAGCCTCGGTTTTTAAACCTTTTCGCCACAGTTTTGAAATGAGGTTAAAGACCTTTTTTTCTTGTAGTGATATCAAATCAACAGTCTTAGCCATTGAAACATGGGCCATGGATCATATAATTTTATTTTATATGATTCTCATGGGAAACTCAGTTGGGCAGGCACCCAACTCTCATATTGGGACTAGTTGACAATGGAATATGTGACTTTTAAGTTCTATTTTTAATTATATTGAAAAATGCTCAAACACAACTAATCAGACGGGTCTGAGGCCCATCATGGTGTTTGTGTAACATCTAACCTATCAAGCAAGTTAGTCCTACTATGAAGATGAGATGCCCTAGAAAAACAAGTCGTTACAATTATCAAGCAGGCACCATAGAAAATAATGAACAACCACTAAAAAAAGCCTCCATATTCATATGGGTCCCATATAATAGATGAGTTGACCTGATTTTTTTGCATCCTATTTTCATTTTAGGATTAGGTTGGCAAACAAACAACACCATTGAGTGCTGCCCACGAAGCATTTCTCAATTATATTTATTATTGAAAAACCATATTAAAGGGCTACTTTTGTTACAAACCTAAATCTGAAATGTAGACTCCAACATGAGCCTAGATCTGATTCTTGATCTCTTTATCAATTCAATAAAACAGACAAAGGCATGCCCATTTATAGAGTGGAATGGCTGAACAAGATTCCCTCAAGTAATTGGGATAATTCTTAGATGATGAGTGATGACAATGGATTCATTAATCACCCCCACATGAACCACTTAGAGAGAGAGAGAGAGAGAGAGGGGGGGGGGGGGGACAGTTTTAACCCAGGCCCCCGCCACCACTCCCACAGCCGCCACCTCCCCCGCCACCGCCCCCTCCGCCACAGCCCCCACCGCCGTGGTGGTGGCCACCGCCGTGGTGGGGGCGGTGGCCATCTGGGTCATCTCCACAAGCAAAGATAATCATAGTTATGATGGATAGTGACACAACCATCATGCATAACAACAATAAGCCACCAGAGATATGGAAGACTGCGTCGCTGCCATCATCACCTGCCAAAGAATCCAAAAACCTTGCCATCCTTCTACCTTATGAGATGCTACATAAAACCATTGATACATATATATAGAGAGAGAGCGAGAGAGATGAACTTTCCCACGCAACCCCTTTTTTCTTTCCACGTGTAATATGTATTGAACGTTCAAACCGTGTAAAAGTACTGGGACCTGCCATGAAAAATCTTGTTCTCGGCAATTTCTCAGCCTAGAAATTTAGTGGGTGATTTCCAAAATTTGGGGCTTTTCTTGAAATATTATTACGTAAAATCTTGCCAAAAATAAAGATACTTAATCCAAATATGGTGATACCCTGACTGTGGGGCTCATCTTGATTATGCTTTGTATATCTATACTATCCATCCGTTTTGCAAACTCATTTTATGAGATAAGCCCAAAAATAAAGGAGATACAAATCTCAAGTGGACCACACTTAGAGGGAAAAGTAGCGCCCACCATTAAAAACTTTCTAGGGCCCACTGTAATGTTTATCTGTCATCCAACCTGTTGATAAGTTCACACAGATCAACTTGACGAAGGGAAAGCACAAATATCAGCTTGATCAAAAAAATCTGTGCCCCATGAAGTTTTTTATGGTCAGGCTTTCATTGTAGCCAACTGTCTATTTTCTAACCTTCGGATTCACCCTGAATATTACATTATGCAAAAATCAGCCACATGCACTTATGGAGATAATCACACTTGCATTTTGCAATTTCTCAGCGGCTATACATTGTTTACTATGTTGTGGCCCACTTGATGAGTGAATGGAGCTTCTTCTTCTTTTTTTTCACTAGTTTACCCATATAGTTGGATTCAACCTAATGGAAGGGATGAAGCGTTCACTTACAACGCTGAATGTTACAATCGTTTAAAATCGACGAGCTGACTTTGGTACCGGTGAAAACGGGGGCGGAGTAGGTGAGACCCCGGATCCACCTAGGTGGGTGGGACCCCTGACTGTGGCGCCCACTGTAATGTATGTGCCTTAAATCTACACCATCCAACCATTTTGAAAGGTCATTTTAGGTCAGTATCCAAAAAAACGAAGCTGACTCAAATCTTAGGTGGACTATATCACAGGAAACAGCCGTGATTGCACCATTAAAAACTTCATGGATTCCACCTGAATATTTATTTGGCATCCAATCCGTTGATAAGGTCAAAAACACCTAGATGAAGAGACCACACAAATATAATCCTGATCCAGATCTTTTGGCCAACAAAAAGTTTTAATGGTCAATCACCACTGTTTCCTGTACTATGGTCCATCTTGGATTTGGAAATGCTGTATTTTTTGGAGCATGCTCTTAAATGAGAATTCAATAAGGATGGACGGCATGGATGTAGTCACATACATCACAGTGGGCCCACAGTGAGGGGTCCCACCCACCTCAGTGGATACGGGTCTCACCTAATCCGCTCCCGGTGAAAACGGTGTGGAATTACAATGACGAGAAAATTACATGACGAGACACCTTATGTTCTCATAAGAAACCTATGAGTGGCCCACCTTGATCTGTGAACATCTTATGTTCTCGTTGGATTCCAAACCCAAAACTTATACAGTGGACCGTGATGTATTGGTTTTATCCAACTGTCCACCCATTCTACCACATGTACTGTTTAAAACTTCCTGAGAGCCATAGAAGTTATAGATCAAGCTGAAATGGGTGTTATCACTTCATCCAAGTCTTTATGAACTTATGAACGCATAGGATAGCATGTAAACATCACAGTGAGCCCAAAGAAGGCTTCAATGGTGGACGTCATTGGCAATGCTGTTTCTTGTGGTGTGGTCCTCTTAAGCTTTGGATCTGCCTCAATTTTTTATGTTAACCTAAAATGATATTGCAAAATGGACAAACGGTGTGGATAAAAGCCATACACTACAATGGCCCCTCAAAGTCCAAGTCGGTTTGGATAGGGAAGTACCAAATTGGAATACCAAATAACAAATTCTAACAAGGCACATGGCCCAATCAAATCTCACGGTCCCAATCAGGTAGGTGGTGACAGCACTTAATCTACCTACGTTTGTGTGACCCACACGTTTGCTGCAGCATGGTGGGACGATTGGGCAGCAATTGTTTGTATTTGACCGGCCGCGGGAGTTGACTGGGCCAACCCGAGCATAGAGATTGCTTCCATTGATCAAATAACTTCCAAACATGCTTTCCAACTCCTTATCTAGAAGCAACATGACCAAATCAAATCCCACCACCTGGTGTGGTCAACACACAATCCCTCGTTTTGGATGTAGGAAATGGCAGCTATCCAATTTTTGGCCTCTTATCAAAGCCGCCCATTCTACTATGAGTCCCGGTCGATCCCCCATGGTGTGTGTATGACATTTATATACGGTGGGGCACATCAGATCAGAGGTCTGGATATTCTGGAAACCCAAACTAAAGGACCTCAATTATAAAATTCAAGGCTCAAGGCATACTTAATTCTTGGACCATAGACATAAGAGGAGTTATACATGATCATCTACTCCAGCATGCAATATATTATCCCGTTTTAATCTATCTAGACCATTGATTTGATAAGCCCCACTATGAATGGACCATATGCTAAATCTCTCGAATTGATAGATGCTGGCAAATGGAATTTTAGGGCTCATTTGGCATCTCTAGTCTAATTCAATAAGAGATTTTTCAATAAGAGCTACTTCAATATACCTTTTTTTTTTTTATAATTTCCAGAGAGAGAGAGAGAGAGAGAGAGAGAGAGAGAGAGAGTCCTCTTATTTAAGATAAGCAATTGAAGAGTTAGTGTTGTCAGAGCCTTCAAAGGGATCTGTTTTTTGGGGAGGTCGACCAGTCCCTTGCTTTGGACAGAGCCTCAACAGGCCTGCTAGACATGTGCTCCAACTGGTCTTGAACGGTCGGAACAGAGGAGGCCGACTGGTCTTGACCAGTCGATGGAGGCTGAATTTTGAAGTTTTTTAAAGGCAAAACTCTCTGGACCTGTTTTGCACAGGTCCAACCGGTCGTGACTGGTCGGGTATACACTTGGTTTTGCGCAAATACGAGTTGCATGTTTCTATTTTGGGTTGGAGGCCTATAAAAGCACATCCTAATCCATCTTAGATGTATTCTAATCACTACCAAGGAGTCCTATTTCGAGATTAGGGCTTGGGGGAGAGATTGTGAGGTTTGAGAGTGCCTTGTTCATCTTTGGGATTTGCTTGAGGGTAGATTAGCTTTGAAATCTTCTGGAATTCATAGTGGAGGTGTCGTTTTGTGCCATGATTTTTTCCCGCAAGGGTTTTCCACGTAAAATTCGTTTGCTTTTGCGTTGATTGCTTGTGTGGCTGTGTGGTGATTGTTTGATATTCTTCGATGCTTTCGCTGACCTGATTTCCAACAAGTGGTATCAGAGCTATCGTTGGAGGGTTGAAGAAGAAATTTTCTGAAACCATCCCATGGCTTCAAGTACGAAGTTCGACATTGAGAAGTTCTCGGGCAAAAACAATTTTAAATTGTGGAAGGTGAAGATGTGTGCCGTCCTAACTCAGCAAGGGGTCGTGAACGCCCTTGAAAAGCGACCTACCGAGATGAAAAATGATGAGTTGATGAAGATGGATGAAAAGGTAATGGCCTCAATCCAACTGTGCCTTGTTGATGACGTCCTCTATAACATCATGAAGGAGAAGACTGCTGTAGAAACATGGACCAACCTAGCTAGAGAACATCTATGCGAAGAAGTCTCTAGAAAATCGCATGTATCTAATGATGCAACTCTTCACTTTGAAGATGGCGGAGGGGACAGATGTGGAGGACCACATTAGCACGTTCAACAAGTTGATTTGCAAGTTTCTCACTTTTAGGTGAGCAGATGAAGGACGAGTATCAAGCCTTGATCTTGTTGAACTTGCTTCCTAGTTCATATGAGTCACTAAGGGAACTCGTTGTGCGCAGGTAGGGACACTATTAGTGTCGAGACCGTTGTTTCAGCCCTTTAATCGAAGGCTATGAGACAGAAGAGCGATGATACTAATTCCTCCTCCGAAGCACTATCTATAAGAGGAAGGAATTCTGAGCGAGGTGAAGGATCGTCGCGTTCTCGATCTAAATCGAAGAGCAAGGGTAAATGCAAGTTGAAGTGTTGGGGATGTGGCCAAGTTGGGCACATGAAGAAGGACTGCAAGAGTCCTAAATATAAAAAGGAGAAGTCAGGTGATTCTTCTAAGGAAGCCAATACCGCTAAAGCAAAGGAAGGTGGTAGTGATGTGTGTGAGGTCTTGACGGTGTCAAAAGCTAGATCTCTCTATGATGAGTGGATCATGGACTCTGGGGCCTCATATCACATGTGCCCAGATAGAAGCGTCTTTACTTCCTATAGGGAATATGAGGGAGGCTCGGTATTTCTAGGCGATGACTACGCTTGCAAAGTTGTGGGGATTGGTACTGTGCGCATCAAGATATGCGATAAGATCGAACAAACCTTGAATGAAGTGAGGCACGTTCTAAGGTTGAGGAAGAATCTGATCTCCCTTGGTGCACTCGAAGCATTGGGGTGCAAGTTCACAGGTTTTGACCGGTTCTGCAAAGTTTCAAAAGGGGCCCTTGTAATTATGAAGGGACAGAGGCATGGTAACATTTACAAGATGATTGGAAGCACTTCAATAAGTGGAGCTGCAGCGACTGTAACAGGATTTCATGTCTGTACGTATGTGGCATACACGCTTAGGCCACATGAGCGAGCGGGGCATGAAGGTACTCTTTGAACGATCTTTGATTCCTTCCTTTAAATCTGTAGACTTTAGTATATGTGAACATTGCAGTGTATGGGAAACAGTTTAGATTGTCTTTTAAAGGGGGGAAACATGTATGTAAAAGGGTGCTTGATTATGTCCATTCCGATGTATGGGGGCCATCGCCCGTTATTTCTATTGGTGGGTCATCAGTGGTTCGTGTCGTTTATCGATGACTATAGCAGGAAGGTTTGGCTTTATTTTCTGAAAAATAAATCCGATATCTTCATGACCTTCAAGTATTGGAAGGTGATGGTGGAGAATCAGTCAGGGCAGAAATTGAAAATTTTGAGAACCGATAATGGTGGTGAGTTCACTTTCAGGGAATTTAACACGTATTGTAAAGAGGAGGGGATCGTGAGGCACAACACAGTGCGCCATACGCCAGAGCAGAATAGTGTGGGAGAGCGGATGAATTGGACTCCCTTGGAGAGAGCTCGATCCATTATTAGTAATGCTAGGTTGGGCAAAGAGCTATAGACTGAGGCCGTTAACCCGGCTTGTTATTTGATAAATCGGTCACCCTCTATGGCAATTGAATGTAAAATCAATGAGGAAGTGTGGAGTGGCCGTAGGCTAGACTACTCAAGTCTACGTGTCCTGTAGTTGTGAGGCTTACTCTCATGTACCATCAGTTGAGAGAGATAAGCTAGACCATAGGGCTGGAAAAGAGATCTTTGTTGGCTATGGTGATGGTGTGAAGGGATATCGAATATATGACCCTGTCACACGAAAGATCACCCTGAGCCGTGATGTCAAGTTTGATGAGGGGCTTTGTTCCGTAAGGATGCTACAAAGGAACCAGAAACATCAGAACAAGTTGATACTCATGAGGACAGAGATGAGACACGGGCCGATACTGAGGTGCAGACAGAGGTACATGATCAGGTGGAGCAGCCACCTATGCGAAGAAATCCACCCGAGGATCGCAGATTACCTGCAAGGTACAGGGATGACTCGAACATTGCATTCGCTCTCATTACAGATGAGGGGGATCCGTCTAACTTTGAGGAAGCACTACAGGATGTAGATGCTGAGAAGTGGAAGATGGCAATACAAGACGAGATGGACTCCTTGTACAAGAATGAAACTTGGGAGCTTGTGGAGCTTCCAGTGGGCCGAAAAGCGATAATGTGTAAGTGAATTTTTCGGAAGAAACGGGATGGATACAAGGCAAGGTTGGTAGCAAAAGGTTATGCTCAGCATGAAGGCGTAGACTTTAGTGAGATTTTTGCACTGGTTGTGAAGCAAGTATCTATCAGGTTCGTGTTAGCACTGGTTGCCCAATACGACCTCGAGCTAGAATAGATGAATGTGAAGACTGCTTTCCTGCATGGAGAATTGGAATAGCAGATATACATGGTGCAACCAGAAGGTTATACAGTGCAAGGGGCCGAGAACAAGGTTTGCAGGTTGAGGAGATCGTTGTACGGTATCAAACAATCGTTTAGGCAGTGGTACAAGAAATTTGATTCCTTCTTGATGAGTCAGGGTTTTACCAGGAGCGAGTATGATCATTGTGTCTGTTTCAAAACACTAAATGATTAGAAGTTTCTCATACAGTGTTGTACGTTGATGACATGCTTATTGCCAGTCATAGCATGTCCGACATCGATGTGTTGAAGACTCAGCTTTCAGGGACATTCGAGATGAATGATCTGGGGGCTGCAAAGAGGGTTCTTGGCATAAATATTCATAGAGACAGGAAGATGAGCAGGTTGTGGTTATCTCAGAAAGAATACCTTAAGAAGATATTGAAAAAGTACGAGATGGACAAGTCCAAACCGGTTAACGTTCCCCACGCGGCTCACTTCAAACTTTCTTCTGAACATTGTCCCAAAACGGATGAAGAAAAGCATGTTATGTCTCATGTGTCCTATTCAAGTGTTGTGGGCAGTTTAATGTATGCCATGGTCTGTACAAGACCAGATATTTCACAGGCTATGGGTGTTGTAAGCCGATTCATGTCTAACCCGGGCAAACAAAATTGAAAAGCTGTGAAATGGCTACTTTGATACATTCGGGGTACGCAGGACTACATCTTGACGTTTGAAAAGTTCAAGGACAAGTTGGTTGGTTACGTCGATTCTGACTACGCAGGTATTGTGGACAGTAGGAGGTCGACTTCAGGGTACTCGTTTGTATTAGCGGGTGGAGCGATTAGTTGGATGTCTAAGCTTTAGTCTATGGTGGCTCTTTCCACTACTGAAGCTGAGTACATAGCGGTGACAGAAGCTTTCAAGGAATCTGTTTGGTTGAAAGGAATGATAAATCAATTGGGGTTTCAGCAGAAAGCCGTGCCGGTTAATTGTGACAGCTCCAGTGCTATCAATTTAACTAAAAATTCTAGTTATCACTCTCGTACTAAACACATTGATGTGCGTCACCATTTTATTCGACAGGTGCTTGAGGAATGAGATGTGACTCTGGACAAGATTCACACTAGCATGAATCCGACGGATATGCTGACCAAGGTAGTCCCAACAGAAAAGTTCAAGTTTTGCGTAACTTCTCTGGGATTGGCAAAGCCTTAATGAAGATGTAGTGATGCACGAGAAGCGACGACACTATGTTTTGAAGATAAGCTGATCGACGAAGCAAAGGGAAGATGGTTCGATTTTGAAGCCTCGGTGGAGTTTGTTGTCAGAGCCTTCAAAAGAATCTATTTTTGGGGAGGTCGACCGGTCCCTTGCTTTGGATAGAGCCTCAATAGGCCTGCTGGACATGTGCTCCAACCGGTCTTGACCGGTCGGACAAAGGAGGCCGACCGGTCTTGATCGGTCGGTGGAGACTAAATTTTGAAATTTTTTAAAGGCAAAACTCTCTGGGCCTATTTTTCACAGGTCCGACCAGTCGTGACCGGTTGGGTATACGTGCGGTTTTGCGCAAATACGAGTTGCATGTTTCTATTTTGGGTTGAAGGCCTATAAAAGCACCTCTTAATCCGTCTTAGATGTATCCTAATCAATATCAATGAGTCCTATTTTGATATTAGGGCTTGGGGGAGAGATTGTGAGGTTTGAGAGTGCCTTGTTCATCTTTGGGATTTTCTTAAAGGTAGATTAACTTTGAAATCTTCTGCAATTCATAGTGGAGGTGTCGTTTTATGCCGTGGTTTTTTCCCACAAGGTTTTCCACGTAAAATTCGTTTGCTTTCGCGTTGATTGCTTGTGTGGCTGTGTGGTGATTGTTTGATAGTCTTCAGTCCTTCCGCTGACCGAATTTCCAACAGTTAGGAAGTTTTTTTTATTTTTCTCTACTCTAATTTAAAAATAAGAGTTTTTTTTTTTCTCTCTTCTTAATAGTTCATTGTTTAGGCCACCAAGTGAAGAGTTAGGAAGAGAGGCCTGGTTTCCTTTCGCAGATCCATCCACGTTGATCGTCACCCAACCCTCCTTCGGCTTAATCCATTTTGAAATGGATTAAGCCGAAGGAGGGTTGGGTGAAGATCAACGTGGATGGATCCATGAAAGCGAACTCAAGCCTCTCCGATGGTGAGGTGTCGGCAGGAACAGTGATGGAGGCTTCATTTTAGGTTTTGCCAAAGGCTTTGGCTGGGGTTCTAACATGAGGGCCAAAGCCCGTGTGATTGTGCATGACATTGCCTTATGTATCAAACGTGGCTTCTCCAAGATTATTGTCGAAGGTGACTCGAAGATTGAGGTAGATTTCTTCAACAAAGAGAGCCCATCTATGTGGGCCTTATGGTATTGGTGGACCCAGTTCTCCTCCCTTAAAAAGGAAGCCCAGATTGAGATCACCTACGCTCCAAGAGAGTCTAACGGGGTTGCTGGCAGATTGGCTCGCATAGCCAGCGACTCCCAAAGATATTCCTTTTTTGGGACGACGTCTACACTCCCACTGCACAACTGAGGTTTGCTACTCTTAGGACAGTTCTGGAAAATCTAAGGGAATCCAGGGACAAGGGCTAACCCCCTTGGTTGGGGTTAATGTTTTTAGAAATATATGGTACGCTGGCTAGGCTCCTTTTTGTTGCGGGTGGCCAGCCCAAATGTCTGCAGCTTTCTGTTTTATATATATAATTTTTCTGAAAAAAAAAAAAAAAAGAAAGTTTCAATATTGGAGGTTCTAAGGGAACCTTCCACGTTCGTACTACCTATCAGATCAACGGTATTGATCATTGAAACATGGCCATGGATCATATATCTCCCTTTATATGATTCTGATGGGAAAGTGGGTGGGGCCAGCACCCAACTCCCGTCCTGGGACTAGTTGACACCCCCAAAAATTGGCTCTTTTTGTTCTATTCTTAGTTACATTGAAAAATGCTCAAACACAACCAATTGGATGTGTGTGAAGCCCATCATGGTGGTTATATAACATCCAACCCATTTCGCAAGGTAGTCCCACCATGAAGGCATGGTGGGATGCCCCAAAAAATCATGTCGATCCAACTATCAGGTGGTTCACATCATTAAAAATAACGAACAGCCAGTTAAAAACGTCTATGTTCATATGGGTATGGGGCGACCTGATTTTTTGGCATCCCACTTTCATTGCAGGGTTAGGTTGGGATACAAACACCTCGTTGTGGTCCATTACACCAAGCATTTCTCGATTATATTTATTATTGAAAAATCATGCAGAAAGAACGTTTCTGTTACTAGATGTAGATTCATGCATGAACCAAGATCTGATTCCTGACCTCATTATGGATATTCTAAAACCCCACTTGGAATTCTAATTAGCGCCTGAAACTAAGCAGTTAGGACAGTGAGTTGGTACAAGTGAAAGGCTGTAAAAGGGCAAGGAGAAGCTATAAAAAAGAAGAAGAAGAAGAAGAAACGGCGTTAATAGAGGTCATAGGTTCGACTACCCATGTGGTGTGTGTTGCGTGCTGCCACTATTCAGTAGGAAAAAAAAAATAACGAAGGCATGCCCCTTTTATAGAGTGGAATGGCTGGACAAGATTCACGTACCCAATCTTTAAGTAATTAGAATAATGCTGAGATGATGATGATGATGATAGTTTTGTTAACTAGCAATAGAGGGTCTTCTTGCCCCTTATTTCCTAATATTAAATCTTTTTAGGCTGATATGTGCCCTCAACAGGATTTTCCTGCTTGCCGACCACCAGATTTTCCACTTTATTAATGCAGTCAGTAGCTGAAGTGTGCTGAGCTGGACCAATCAAGCGTTGGCAAACAGGAAAATCCTGTTGAGGCCGACCAGACGATCTGGATTCATCAGATAATGCATATAGGTTTGAGAGGATCCTTTTAATAATCAAAACCCCATATGACCCACTTTGAGGGGGGAGGGGGGAGGCGAGGAGGAGGAGAGAGAGAGAGAGAGGTGTCAATGCACTAAAGCCTATAAAGACTGTTACACATCAACCAAATACGTAAGAACAAGAAATTGAAATAAAGTAGTTTAACAGCCTCCACAACCGCCACTGCCGCAGCCACCACCTCCACTACTGTGGTGGCCACCCCCTCCACTGCAGTGGTGGCCACCACCACCGCCGCCAAAATCGTCCACCTCCACTGCTAAAAATTTAAGTTTTCTATATAGTGGGTTGATTGATCAATCGTCCAGATTTGAGTACAGATGTAGATTCATGTGTGGATTGATCAGTGGACCCCACTACAGTCGTGATCCATAGAATTAAGAGGGGTTGCGCATCTACACTACCTGTGGCAGTATTGTAGTTGAGCATGAATTCTTGTTAACCAAATTCGAGTGGAGCAAGGGTGACAATGTTTTAGTGGGTTTCAAACACTGCCACACCCACTACAAACCCTATTTAAAGGGTGCTGGATCCCCCATTCGGGATTACACTAAAAACGAACGAAGCCCCATCTAAGGTTTTCTCTACAGCAATCCCAGGAGAGGAAGATCCAGATCTCAAAACTCGAGATGGCCTACCAAACAGGTATGTCTTTATTCCAGTTATCCGATCTACATATCTGATGCACAGCAAGGTCTTATGTATTCCACAATATAGAGATTCTGACAAAAAACGCCTAGGGCTGTCCACAGGCCAATGCTGGAGTCGTCTTGGCCTGGATTTTGGACTGTTTCGGGGTGGGCCTTTGGCCGGGCCCACTGACACCCCTTGAGGAACGCTTTGGTGGAGCATCTGGATCATCTCCAAGCAAAGATAATCATAGCTATAATGGAGAGTGACACAACAATCATGCATAACAATAATATGCCACCGGAGATATGGAAGAAGCCGCCACTGCCATTGCCGGAAATATGGAAGAAGCCGTCGTTGCCACCGCCACCTGCCAAAGCAACCAAAAACCTTGCCATCGTGAATATATCCTTACTAGCTTATGACGTTCTACTTAAAGACTATTGATATATATACATATAGGGACGCGGATTTCCTGCGCAAAGCCTTTGGCAGGAAGTTCCTACCCTGGGAACGTAGGTGGGGTCCACCGTGATGTTTGGGACCAATCCAGTCCGTTCATCCGTTTTGTGAGCTCATTTTAGGGCATGTGACTAGAAATCAGCCCGAATGCAAGACTCAAGTGGGCCGAAAACTTGAGTATCGAACGTCCACAGTTGAAATATTCGTGGGGTCACAGAAGTTTTGAATCAGGCTAATATTTGTGTTTTCAGTTCACCCCAGTAGGGATGACGTTATGAACGGTATGGATGGCATATAAACATCACTGTGGACCCCAGGTAAGTTTCAACGGTAGGAATTTCCTACCGACCTTTTGCTTTAGTACGGCCCACTTGAGTCTTGGATCCGGCTCATTTTTCTTCTCTTGTCCTAAAATGAGCTCTCAAAACGGATGGACGGGGTGGATTTCACCACAGTGGACCCCACTTAGGTTGCCAGCGTAGGAGCTGCTGCGACAGGCTTCGCAGGAAAATCGCGTCCTAGGTGCAGTGAGAGTACGGGAAGACTTCACGTCCACGTCCTACATGCAGTGAGAGACAGGTAGAGGTAGGTCATCTTCACGTCCACATATGAACTTTCCGGCGCAATCCCTTCTTTCTTGCCACGTGTAATATGTATTGGACATCCAAGCCGTGCAAAAGTGAGGCCATGACAAATCTTCTCCTCGGCAATTTCTCAGCTTAGATACTTCCTGATGATTGACAGAGTAACTCAGTAAGCTAAGCCTACTTTGTAATTAAACTCTGTGGCGTCCACCCTGATTTATGTATTTTATCCACTCGGTCCATCCATTTTATGAGATAATTTTAGCTTTTGAACACAAAAATGAAGCATATCCAAAGGTCTAGTGGACTACATGCATCACTGGAAATAGTGTGACTTGAACATCTACCGTTGAAAATTTACTGGGGGGCTACAGAAGTTTTGGATCGAAGTGAATTTTTTTCATCCATGTCTTTTTTATCTTGTGAACAGGTTGGATGACAAATAAACATGGCCCTAAAAAGGTTTCAATGATCCAAATCATTATTCGAATCATTATTCATACTGTTTCTATGGTATACTTGAGCTCTAGATATGCTTCAATGTTTACTCAACCACATACATTCAGGGTGGGCCAATTGAGTTTACTCGGTACGAGTAACTGAGTACGACAATCCGATTTCCTTTACTCGTAAGAAAATCTTGCCAAATATAAAATACTTATTATAAATATAGATATGCTGAAACACCTGTATGTCCAACTAAGTTGCCTCGTTCAAGGAGGAAAAGGAATTATCAGCTTAGGTGGGCCCACCACGGTATTAATATAAAATGTACCCAACCAAGTGACCACATTATAGACACAGGCCGAAAATCAGACCCATTGAGTTTTAAGTGGACCGCACGATTGAAAATATATAGTGTAGATAAAAAGCTCACCGTACATATTGTTTTCCTTGTTGTGGCCTATTTGAATCACGTATGTATAAGCCTACATTTTGGGTCTTAATGTGGCATCTAATGGTTGGAGTGAATTTCACATAATCATAATGGTGGGTCCTATAAAAATTAAGGGTGGATGTCTCTCCAAAACTGTTTTCATTGGTATGGCCCACTTGAATGAGAGATTAGCCTAATTTTTTCCTTCTAGACCTAATATTAGATTGCATATCTAATGGACGGAGTGGATCCCACAAATAAATCACAGTGGACCCCATAAAAAAATAAGGGTGGCATCCGCACAGCACATGTTAGGTCCGAGCTAGAAAAGTGTGAGGTTGCCGTAATAACGGGGAGTGGATCAGGACGGGTGTCACTCGATTAACACGGCAATGGGTGTTTCCCTAACTGTGGGGCTCACCTTTGATGAATGTGTTGTAAGTCCATTACATTCATCAGTTTTTACCAATCATTTTAGTGTTTTTCTAAGAAGGAATCAAATCCAAATCTCAAGTGGAACACACAACAGGGAATAGAGAACAATGAACGCTCATCATTAAAAACTTCCTAGGGTCTACTATAATGTTTATTTTCCATCCAACCTTTTGATAATGTCACATAGACTTAGATGAAGTTAAACTAAACAACAAAATAGGTTGATCCCAACTATTAATTGTGGCCTCCAAGGAGTTTTTAATGACCAATCACCACCGTTTTCTGTGGCATGGTCCACATGAGATTTGGATCTAGGTCATGTTTTGGTACCATGCCCTAATTTGATCTAGCAAAACTGATGGACGGCATGGATATGCAACACATGCATCAAGATGAGCTCCACGGCCAGGGAAATAGCCGGTACAATCTTATCACAGTTGCACCTAATCCGCTCAGAAGATAGTGGAATGGGAGTTTAGACCTGGCAAAATTCAACCCGACCCGTTAACCTAACCCAACCCAGTTTTTTCTAGTTTAGGGTTGGAAATTTTAACCTGAATTCAATTTTTGGGTTGACCCGACCCGACTTGGATTTTTATGGGTCGAGTTAGGGTTAAAGGTGACACGACCCAACCCGAATTATATAGGGGTTAAGTAGACTATTATATATTGATTGTCTTATTAGTTAAATAATGCATAGTTTTTTTTTTCCTCACACATCATGCTGAATGATCAACGGAGTGGATTTCACTTCTAATAAAAGTGAGCCCCATTTTTGTTGGTTAGTGCACTAACAATTGGTGCACATGTTATACACCGAATTCGGTAGATCGCTCAACATCTATTGACCCAATCAAAACCAAAATCGAGAGAAAATCTCATCTCCCTCCGTTTCCATCGAAACGTCTCAAACAGACATTGTCTGTTTTCAAGATTGTGTGGCCCACTTTCGAAACAGCAGTCCGGCTGAGCCAATCTGTTCATATGGTTAGGACATGGGAGTCTAGCAAACCACAGGTGTTTCATTGAAGGTATTATTGTATGGTGTACATAGTTAGAAACCAAAGATGGCAGTGGGTACCTGATTTTGTGTTTCTAGGCCATTCAAAACCTGACCACTGAGACCAGTGTGGCCCACCTTGGCTCGATCTAAACCGCCTATTAGTTTCTAGCATCATTTTTAACTAGAACCCAATTGATATTAGGTGCGGACGCTCATGTGTGGAACCATTATTTTACATATAAGTTGTATTGTACGGCTTGGGGGTCCGAAAATGAAAATATTTCTTTTTCTTTTTCTCTCACCTCCGTTTCTTTGCCTATTAACTTCGATTTATGACAATGCATTTGAGCAAATCTGAGTCATTCATAACTCTTAGTTTTAAGTTATCCTAGCCGTCCATTGATGTTCACCCATATTAGGATTAAGAATGTTATCATATACATGGGATTTTTCTTCCGTTTTTTTCCCTTCTTGTATTCGTAAACCCTAAATCTTATGCTAACCATAAAAACACATCCCTTAGAAGGGGTTGGAGCTGAAATCTCAGAGTTTCCTAAACTCTTCGAAATGATTCTACTCTATCCATAGCTATCAGATTGAAGGAAAATCGACAGTTGGTGTTTCACCATTAGAGGTCAAGTCTTCTTCTCCGGCGGTGTTGTTGCTGCTGAAGTCATTGCTAGGCTACATTCATAGAGTTCTTGTTGTAGAGGTATAGGTAAGATAATCAGTCATTTCATCTTTCTGTTACATTTATGATCAACCTGGTTTGCTACCAAGTGGTAAACTGAATCGAACTCGTTCTATGCTTAGTTCATATTAGTTGATAGAAGTTGTTCATAATCCAAAGAATGTCTGACTTAGTTCAGCTATTATGATTGATCATGATCATATATCCTTGCTCTTGAAGTTCAATCTGGTTGAAACTAGTTGTAACTTGTGCTGAGTTAACTCAACAAAATTCACTGAGTCCATTTTGAGGTGAAGTCTAATCCATGACTATTCATGTCAGATTCATGAGCAATGTTGGGCAGGCATTGGTAGATGAAGATTTGAGTCTAGTTGTGAATTGATTTAGTAAAACTCCTCTATTAGGTGAGTCTTTCTTTGGGATTGAAATAAGATATGATTTCAGTTTAATCTACAAATTAGTTAGTTCATCATTAAAATGCGGGTCAACCTGACCCGACCTGGTTTAATTTGGGTTGGGAAAATCCAATCCGAATTCAATTTGAGTCGGGTTAGGGTTGAGGTGGAAACGACCAGACCCGAACTTGTCCCAACCTGAACCATTGCCACCTCTACTCTGGGATTGCTTGGTGAACAGGACACAACTACGAGATATGGAAGACGCCGTCGCTGCCATCACCACCTGCTAAAGCATCCAAAAACCTTGCCATCCTTCTAGCTTATTCCTATTGTTTCCTGTGGTATAGAACACTTGAGCTTTGGATATACTACAATTTTGGATTCAACCCTTAAAATGAGCTGGAAAAATGGATGGACGGTGTGGATAAACCAAATGCATTCATGGTGGGCCCAACTGAGTTTACTCAGTACTGATAAAAGCCTAAAGCCTACTGAGTAACTCAGTACGCAATCCGATTTCTCTGATGGGAAAGTCAGTGGGGCCAGCACCAACTCACATGCCGGGACTAGTTATATTCTTAGTTATATTGAAAAATGCTCAAACACAACTAATTAGACAAGCGTCAGGCCCATCATGGTGTTGTTATAACATCCAGCCCATTTAGCAAGGTAGTCCCACCATGAAGATGGGATGCCCCAAAAGTCAGGTCAATCCAACAATCAGGTGGGCCACATTATAAAAAAGAATGAACAGCCAGTAAAAACTCTCTACGTTCAAATGGTCCCACTAATAGGTGGGTCGGCCTGATTTTTGGGCATCCTATTTTCATTGTAGGAATAGGTTGGGATACAAACACCTTGACTGGGTCCATTACACCAAGCATTTCCCAATTATATTTGTTTTTGAAAAATCACACAGAAGGGATGTTACTGTTACTAACCGAAATCTGGACGTAGACTCGTGCATGAACCTAGATTTGAATCCTGACCTCATTATGGATCCAAAACCCCATTTCGGATTCTAATTTGTGCCTGAAGGTAAAAAAAAAGACTTGAATAGAGAGGTCTTAGGTTTTGTACCCATGGGGTGTGTGTGGGTGTGAGAGTGTGTAAGGAAAGAAAAAAAAAAAAAAAATGTAATAAGAAAAGACTAAATGATCTATGGTCTCACTAAAGGTATGGCCCTTAGCTGGTGCCTATGTCCTGTTTTGAAAAAAAAAAATGTCCTGTTTAGGGCCAACCTGGCCCTTTTTGTGCAGGATCTTTGGATGCTTGGCCGTGAGAAGAGAGCTTGTTGATGGATGGAGTGTTGATCGTCTGTGTTGAAGGAGCTTAGAATTCCTAACCCGTTGCTTTTAATCGGTACACGTCATTTCCAAAGCCGTTGCTTTTGATAGCCAGTGGCGGTGCTCCAAATATCATTTTCCAAGGCCGAATTGCCGAGGGATATCCGCGGCTACCTTACACTCGACGCCTTAGGTATAGTCAACCTCATGCCCTAGAATAATATCTCTTGCTACAGAAACCGATCTTCTCCCCGCGAGCCTAGGTAGCTCTGATTGGGGTCTTTCTGTTTTTGGGGGTAGGGCTTCTATACATGTGTCTATATGTTTGGCGGTTTCCGAGATTTTATTTGGAGTCCGCCGTATGTGTCCATTTCTCACATCAATACAAGAGCCTAAAATTGAAAAAAATAATAATAATAAAATTGTGGACCCTCGCCGTTTCGCGCTCCCACACGACATTCTCGTTCCTTCCCCTTTTGGGAAAAGAAGGAGAGGATGCGTGAGTGCGAATCGTCGTTTGTGCCATTGGCTTGCCTCGTTCTCGAGGGCTTTGCTTGGTTGTCGTGTTTAAGCTGGATGTGTTTAAATGAGTTTATATAAGACCAGAGTCGCCACTAGCTAGTTACTTCGAATCTACAGTCGGCTAGACCCCGTAGAAACATTAGAGAAGGTGATCCGAAGATTCCTTCTTCTAAAATGACTCCTATTGATCTGCGGCCAGAGATTCGAGGTAAGGGATCACGGTTACAGGGTGGGAAGAGGTTAAGCACCCCACACACTGCCCGTACCGAAGTACGGTCTCTACTTCACAGGATCGAACTAACACTTGAAAGTCTGTTTTAACCCTCGTACATTCTCATTGATGACATGATGCATGAATGCGGGTCTGAACAGTAAGAGTTTCTGATGGGCAGGTTCCAATAACAGGCAAGCCCAGAGCATACGCTCGAACTGACAGGTGCTTAATATAAGACGTATGCAGTGTGTTTGAATAATCAAGGTGCTTTATAGTGAAGCATGAATGTAAGTCTGAACAGTAAGAGTTTCTGATGGGCAGGTTCCAATAACAGGCAAGCCCACAGCATACGCTCGAACTGACAGGTGCTTAATATAAGACGTATGCAGTGTGTTTGAATAATCAAGGTGCTTTGTAGTGAAGCAGGGGGGTTAGAAGAAAAGTAAATGTTGCACTTATGCTAGATGCAAATGAGATGATGCTGGAAAAAGAGTAGCTGGATGGACGGAGGTGTCGCAAGGGTTGGCTTCGAGTGGCTGGATCAAGACTTGTATGGCTTGGGAGACTTGGACCAGTAGTCAGGCTGTGCTGGACCAGGGCTAGGATCTCCTCACTCGGGCTCTCCTTAGTGGAAAGATGGGCTAAAAGGGTGGAGAATGACTCAGATGGACGGGTCGCTGGATTGAATGGGTTATTGTATTGAAATGAGAAGGGGAGGGGGGTATTTATAGCAACGGGCAGTGACAGAACCCGTAAATATTACAGCGGGCCGCCCGTACGGTCATTCCTCGATTTCCAGCGCACGCTCCGGTCGTTTCTCGGGGCTGCTGTTTGGCTCGGTGGGTTGACTCAGTGAGTTGACTCAGCGGGTCGACTCGGTGATTTGACTCAGCGGGTTGACTCGACGGGTTGACTCGGTGTTTTGACTCGACGAGTTGACTCAGCGGGTTGACTCGGTGGGTTGACTCAGTGAGTTTGACTTTTTTAGGATTTTTTTACTGGTTTTTCTTATGGGGGTTTTTCAAGCTGATGTTTAGGACTGGGTTGACTGGGTTCAGGCTTGAGTTGGGCTATGGATTGGGGCTTACAAGGGTGAGTTTGGCTGAGTTTGGACTTGGGATTTGGGGGTATGGTCATCCATTCATCCAGCTATCTCTACCAACAGTGTAGCCGAAGGTGGGGTGTCTACAAAAATAAAAAATGGTACACATCATTGCCCATGACACAAGCTCACAGGACCCAACTTTTAACGTGTGGAATCTCTATGGGCCCATGATGATTTGTGTGTTACATCCGCACAGTCAATCAAAATTTTCCTATCATTCTAGAGAATAAGCCAAAACTGAGACACATCCAAAACTCAATTGGTCCACACCACCATAGCAGTGGAGATTTTAGGAACTACCATTGAAACCTTCCTACTGCCAACTTAAAGGTTTATCTACCATCTAACCTGTTCATAAGGTGATGAAGGGAAATACACCCACACCTTTGGGACACTGGTAGACTGAGTGAAGATAACCTCGTTTCAACACTAAGGTCCCGGTATCGACTCCCAACGTGGGGGTGGCTAACATTGCATGTGACTAATAGTGTGGGTGTGTACTAACAGTGAAATGTGTGTACCAACCCAAAAAAAAAAAAAAAAAAAAAAAATTACAAGGTAAACATAAATATTAGCTTGATCATAGTCTTATGTGACACTAAGAAGTTTTCAACGGTAGATGTCCAATTCCTATTGTTTCCTATGGAATGGTCCACTTGAGCCCTGGATCTGCCTTGTTTTCATAGTCATATCCTAGAACAATATGAAAAAATGGAGGGATGGTGTAGACCTAAGAAATACACCATGGTGGTGCCCATTTAAATTTCACACGTTGAGAAAGGTAGATCAAGTCTTAAGTGGGCCATATGATAGCAAATAGTTGGAATTGGATCCAATCGTACCATTGAAAACTTTATGGGGCCAAAGAAGGCTCTAATCAAGCTGATATTTGTCCTTTCACTTCATCCAAGTCTGTGTGACCTTGTGAAGAGGGTAAATGGCAAATAAACCTTATGGTAGACCCTAGGAAGGTTTGATCAATAATAGTGTGTTCAATCTCCACTGCTTTGGGTGGTGTGATCCACTTGAGCTTTGGATGTGCATCATTTTTAGGCTCATGCTCTAGAATGATTTAGAAAAAAATTGATGGACTGGTATGGACCTAACACATAAATTATGGTGAGACCTAGAGAAAGTTTCACACATTAAAAATTGTGTTGTGTAGTACACAATCAATTGAGGAGAGAATCGATTATTTTTGTGAGGTGGAATCACCGGGGATGACATGGAATAACCAGCGTGGAGGGCACTAAATTTTCTTGTGCATTTTGATGGATTAGGCAGTTGGGATCTATGGGAGTGGGGTTCTCAATAGGAGACCTTTTGTATCTTCTTCCTTTTTTTTCTTTTTTTCTTTTTTTCTTCTGTATACGTGATGGACATGGCTTGTTTTTATTATTTTCTTGGTTCCCTCGTAAAAAGGCTCTCTTTAATTCAATAAAATTACATGTGGCGTGCTCTCACCATTCAGTTAAAAAATAACAAAGGCATGTGCTCTTTTTATAGAGTGAAATGGCTGGATAAGATTCATATACCTGACCTTAAGTAATTGGAATAATAGAGGGTCTTCTTGCCCTTTATTTCCTAGCATTGAACCTTTTTATGCTGACATGGGCTGATATAGCTACATCATTCATGGATGATACTGTTACATATCAGATAATGGCATTATATGTTTGAGAAGATCCCACATGACTCACTTTGTGAGAGAGAGAGAGAGAGAGAGAGAGAGAGAGAGAGAGAGAAATGTGTGTCAATAGACATAAAAGCCATAAAGGCTATTATTGTTAGAGCCGACTCAAATATGTGCAATGGAGGACTTCAACTGGCCATGGATGTGCTTCGACCAGTCGGAAATTCGGAGCTAAGACAGCAACTCTCTAGATCATTTTTGGGTATTGTCGACCGGTCGACAGGGGCCGTCAACTGATCGACGGTGTGCTCTGACCAGTCAACAGGTTTCCTTTTTTAGTTGAGTTTCTTGCGCGATTTTGTGCAATAAGATTTTAATCTCGGTTTTCTCTTATTTAATAAATGTATTACAGGATTAGAGATACCCTAGATTGGAAAGGTGATTGAGAGAGGTTCTAGGTGAGAGAAAGAGCTTGGGAAGAGGGTTTTCTTCTAGGGAAAGCTTGGGATTTCTCTTGTGGGCTTGTGATCTGGGGTTTTGGATTCCATCTCTTGTATTATAGTGGATTGATGTCGCTTTGTGCCATGGTTTTTTACCCGTGAGGGGTTTTTCCACGCAAAATCGGATTGTCTATGTGTGGTTGATTGCATGCATGTGAGATTGCATTGTGTTACTTGTTTGATTCTATTTGCTGCTTTGTGTTCGACTTTGCTTCTGTTGCCGACCTTTATCGCAGCAACTAGTATCAAAGCGATCGTTGGGGTGTAGCAGAATTCAGATCTGAGACAAGAGCATTGCATCGAGCATGAGATTCAACATAGAGAAGTATTCGTGGAAAATAATTTTGAACTTTGGAATATGGAGATGAAAGGCCTTCTAGTTCAGCAAGGGTTGCAAGATGCGCTCCTTGAAAACTGACCGGAGACTATGAAAGAAGAAGAGTGGAATAGGATCGATGAAAAAGCCAATGCCTCAATCTAGTTATGCCTGACAGATGAAGTCCTGTACAACGTCATGAAATTAAAAACTACGGCTAAAACCTGGGTGAAGTTGGAGAATATCTACACGAAGAAATCTCTA
This sequence comes from Liriodendron chinense, assembly GCA_003013855.2. Taxonomy (NCBI): domain Eukaryota; kingdom Viridiplantae; phylum Streptophyta; class Magnoliopsida; order Magnoliales; family Magnoliaceae; genus Liriodendron; species Liriodendron chinense. The sequence goes on along the minus strand of ML058336.1, from coordinate 616,437 downwards.
GAAAATCGCATATATTTGAAGCTTCAGTTGTATAATTTAAGGATGGCGGAGGGGGCCGATGTTGAGAGACATATCAACAATTTCAATAGGCTTATTTGCAAGTTGATGGATATAGATGAACCGATGAAGGACGAGTATCAAGCGTTTATCCTGTTAAATTCTCTTCCAGAATCATATGAGTCATTTAAGGACTCGTTGTGCGCATGTAGGGAGACCATTAGCGTGAAATTACCATTATCTCAGCCCTTTAGGCAAAGGCGATGAGAAAGAAAAGCGACAGCGTGGGTCCTTCAACGAATGAGGCACTAGTTATGAGGGGGAGAAATTCTAGACGGGGTGGAGGATCTTCATCATCGAGATCTAAATCAAAGGGCAAGTGGAAGAGCAAGGTGAGATGCTGGAATTATGGGGAAGAAGCAGGGCACATGAAGAGTGATTGTTCGAATCTCCAAAAAAGGCAGGAGAAGTCTGGAGATTCTTCTAAGGAGGGGGCCAATACCGTAGAGGACGGTGGTGATGTTTGTGATGTATTGACTATATTCGGCATAGGATCTTTTGGTGGAGAATGTCTCTTGGATCCAGGTACGTCGTGTCACGTATGTCCTGATCAGAGTTCATTCATGATATACAAAGAGTATGATGGCGTGGATTGGTGGTTGTGGGCGATTGCTACACTCGTATGGTAGTGGGTATTGGTTCAGTGCGCATTAGGATGTTTGATGGGGTCGAACGGATCCTTGAAAGTGTGAAGCATGTCCCTGAGATGAAGAGGAATGTGATATCTCTTGGTGCACTCGAGGCGAAAGCGTGCAGGTTAATCGGCTGTAATCGGTATTGTAAAGTGGTAAAGGGAGCACTCGTGATAATAAAGGCACGGAGGTGCGACAATCTTTACAAGGTGATCGGGAGCACAATGCATCGTGGAGTTGCAGAATTAGCAGTGGGATCCACAGTTGCTTGTATGTGGCAAGAGGCAAAGGGCCACATGAGAAGAGCAACAAGGCGCATGAAGGTGCGAGGATAAAGTCGATGGGGTACGAGAAGCGACGGGACTATAATGATGACGAAGTAGAGGTGGAGGTTATGTGTGGTAAGGAGTTGCATGAAGATTGGAGTCGTGGTAGAGATTGTTAGAGCCGACTCAAATCTGTGCAATGGAGGCCTTCGACCAGTCGTGGATGTGCTCCGACCGGTCGAAAATTCAGAGCCAAGACAGCAACTCTCTGGACTGTTTTTGGGCATTATCAACCGGTCGGTAGGGGCCATTGACCAATCGATGGTGTGCTCTGACCGGTCGACAAGTTTCCTTTTTAAGCTGGGTTTCTTGCGCGATTTTGCGCAAAAAGTTTCTAATCTTGATTTTCTCCTATTTAATGAGTGTATTACGGGATTAGAAGTATCCTAGATTAGAAAGGTGATTAAGAGAAGTTTAAGGTGAGAGAAAGAGCTTGAGAAGAGGGTTTTCTTCTTAGGAAAGCTTGGGATTTCTCTTGTGGGCTTGTGATCCGGGGTTTTGGGTTCCATCTTTTGTAACTTCTTATATTATAGTGGATTGGTATTGCTTTATGCCGTGCTTTCTTACCTGTGAGGATTTTTTCACGTAAAATCAAATTATTTATGGGTGGTTGATTGCATGCATGTGTGATTGCATTGTGTTGCTTGTTTGATTCTATTTGTTGCTATGTGTTCGGCTTTGCTTTCGCTGCCGACCTTGATCCCGACAGTTGTACATCAACCAAACATGTAAAACTAATAATTATTTCTTTCAACCTTAAAATGTTTTATTGAAAAATAGGAAGCTATACATGGAGAACACATTTGGGCAGGCCCTCATACCAACAACCACCTAGGCTCACCTATCATATACCCCAATATGAAGCTACCTTACCTTGAAGCCCTCCCCTCCCTTAACATACCCAGTAGCCCTATTTTATCAAGAAGGATTGAACCCTTAACAGACTTGGGAAGCTCCCAAGCCAGGAGGAACGCCCGATTCCCTTGACTAACACTGCCTGCAACTACTGCCGCTCGCCATAGCCACCACTAAGAACAATACATTGACATAAAACAGTTTTAATTAACAACCTAGCCACCACCTCCACAGTCACCACCTCCACTGCTATGGTGGCCACCACTTCCACCGCCAAAAAGGCCAACTACACTACTATAACCGCTGCATGCTGATGTAGGGAGTGGACCCCATGATCAAGGGCGAAGATCAAGCAGGTTGGCAAAATAGATGGACCTAGAAGAAAAGGAGAAAAAACTCCAATTGACAGCATTTAACGACGGGTCATCCAACCGGTCGAATTTCAATCGGAGATCCGCCCAAGTTGCTGGACAGTCGAGGTTCATCTGCAACCGTTCACAGCCCCCTGACGACCGGTCGTCAGACACGCGGACTGCGCGATTACTTGCCGTTTTCAACAGATTTTTTTCACTTTTTTATGATTATTTCCTAGTTTGTTTAGGATTCTTCTACATTACGATTTTAGGGTTTTAGAGTTACTTCTTTTCTATTTAAACATGTTTATATTCGCTGTTAAAGAGATTATTTCATATTTTAATAAAAATTATTGAGTTTTTACTCTGTTTCTTCGTGGAATCGAAGAGAGGTCTCGTGGATTCGAGATATCCCATCGTGAATTCGAAGAAGATCGATTGAGGAGTCCCAATAGATCCGTGGATTCAGATCAATTATCCATGGGAGAGACGGTGATCGATCTCACACCTCGTCCACGCTGCGCCAAGTTGGTATCAGAGCGAGGAATCCCCTCGAGCTGATCTTTCTTTGCAAAGGCAAAGGAAAAGACAAAAATCATGTGGACGGTGATCCAGGGATTCATCATCTATTCGGAAAGAATAGAAGCTTTCTATCGGGAGAGGTGGAGGACCATGCAACGACTGTAGGCACCCCTCTACCGTTTTGTGGATATGACAATTCTGTCACGTGCTCAAAGTAAGATTCATCGCAGAGACACATATACACATGGTGATAGTCAGGTACAAAGATTGGATTAGACAGATCGATACTACAAGAGAGAGAGATATATTCCTAACTTCGATGGTCGGAGTAACGTCTACGACTGGCTCTTAGGAATCGAATGCTTCTTCGACTACAACCTGATTCCAAAGGAGAAAAGGGTTTCAACCATGACATGCCATTTGTCAAATGACACTTAGGATTGGTGGATGCACGTTCAGTACTGTCGGAAGTAAGAAGGGAAACCACTAATTTAATCATGGTTATGGATGAGATGACGGCTACTAGCAAAATTCCAATACACCATTGTTGATCAGGACGATCTGGTTGGGATGGTGTCGCAACAGGCCTCCACCCACATCACCAACCCATGTGTCGTCTCGGCAGGAATCGTGCAGGTCGTCACCAAGGCATCTGAACCAGATGTATTGGACGTTGATGATGGGCCTCAAGAAGAACTTACTTATATTGTACAAGAGGATGTAGAGTCATGTTCTGTTGAACAGTTTATAGTGGAGGAAGAATCGGTTGAAGAGAACGAATATGTGGTTGATCAGTTCTCTGCTACATATCTAGTGCTGCCACAAGTGAATGAAAATCCGAATGATGATCCAAGTTCAGATAGCTCCACTACTGAATTTTGCATGTCCGCTGTTGATTGAAGATCTTGTAGTCAAGACAGGGATGATCGTGGCTTTAGTTGAGCAGGCAACGGATGTTGATTCCCCGCATGCCAATCACGATGTGGTACCAAAGTTGCCGGAGTTCCAGATCATTGTGTTTGATCAAGTGATGACAGCAACAACATCCTCTCAAAGATCCAAGGAAAGAACACATGAACGTAGGCACCCAAAGTTGAACACCCGGTGTGTCCCCAAGCTTAAGTGGAACTCGAGGACGAGTTTTCTTCAAGTAGGGGGGACTGATGTAGGTAGTGGACCCCATGATCAAGAGTGAGGATCAAGCAGGTTCACAAAGGAGATGGACCGGAAGAAAAATAAGAGAAAACTACAATTAACAGCTGTGGACGCCGTCCCGCGCTCGCGTGCGTGCGTGTACCCACTGTTTTCTTTTTGGATTTATTTTGGTTTGTATTTAAAGTGGGGGCGTACAGTTGCAATGATTTGTTGATTTGGCTTGGATTTTCCTTGGTTGTGCAAAACTTTTCCAAGGGCGATGAAATGACGTTCTTGGACTCGGTATGTTTAACGGAGTCGCCACCAGCTGAAAAGGGCCTTAGAATCCACGGTCGGCCAAAACCCGTGAAAACGCCAAAATGACGAGGGCGTTCCGAAGAACCCCTAGTCTTTAAATGACTCTCATTTGGATAAGCATGGTCTACGCCGTGGATTTTAGGTAAGGGCCGCAATTACGAAAGGGGAAGGTGTTAGGCACCCCCTTATTGCTCGTGCATCGCACGGTCTCTACTTTGCGAGGCTAAATAATTTTAGGGGATTCTGAAGACCTTTCAAACCTGTAAAATTAGGCCATACTTCACAGGCTTTTTAGGGCCCGGGTAGGCAAAACAACAACAGCACAACAACAATATAATAAGGTTAGGCCCAACTACGCAAGCTTTTTAGGGTCCCGGGTTGGCAAAAATAGAAAAGCAATAGCAGTAAAAGTAAATAGTGAGTGTGTGAAATGGTGGAGTGTATACGGAATGTGTCGAGTGGAATATGATTTGATTTCAAGATGTGAGAGGAAAATGGGGAGTTAGACACCCTTTCTCATGGGAAAGACCAAGGGTGATCGAACGATCCAGATTCCAACCCTACTTGTTGACTTTGACTTTAAGAATGATTGACGGAGAGTGAGCACTTCGAGATATGAGTAAGGAAAAGGAGAAATCAAACACCCCTTTCTTATAGAAAAGATAGAGGACAGTCAGACGTCCCAGATTCCCACCCTACTCGATATTGCTTTTAACTTCTCAATAGAGAAAGAGACAGAGACAAAGAGGCTCAGTCACTGGTGTACGATTATTGAAGCCCATGTCGGATGGTTGATTTGTGGGGGCAGAGCTTTGACGCTTCAGATTCGCCGATCCCTGCGAGGTGGGGATTCAGGCAAAGCTTCGTTGGAGCTTCTGTCGCTGTCTCTCGCTCTCTCCGAATTTTCTCTTCGTCCGCTCACCCTTCGCCTGCTCGCTCATTGCATGCTCTACCTCTGATCTATCCCCTTACATGGCTTTAAATAGACAGTCTCGGCCTTGAATCGGGGTGAGAGGCTAGATGATCCACCATTTCCTCGGTTAGAAATGAACATGCAGTGCTTCCTCGTGGCTCACGAGCTCGGATTGGCACGGGCACATGTCGACAAGCGCGATCGGTAAATGTGGACTCGACAGGGGGCGTGACCATAGGAACCATGTAGTGGACAGCCACTGGGTGACCGTTGTCCAGTGGTCGTGGTCATGAAGACGGTCACCATGTAGCTGTTGATGGATTCTTTTTTGTTTGTCTTTTTCTTAAATTTCCATGGTTTTGGATGCACACTTTGTACGTGTGCCGCACACACTTCCACAGTCACCTGTTGAGTCCATTGATTGATCTACTCCGTCCATCGCCTTGGTGGCCCACTTTCAGCTATACATTAAGCTCGGTTCCTGCCAAGTCAAAGTCAACAGGTGGTTCCCAGCTCTTGAAGGTGGGGGTGTCTACAACAGCATCTGATGACTGGCCGTACATTTCAAGGACCGGTCAGCCGATCGGTCAAATTTCAGTTGGAGACCTACCCAACTCGTTGGACAGTCGCGGTTCATCTGCGACTAGTTGCAAACCCCTAATGACCGGTCGTTAGACGCGCGGACTGCACAATAACTTGCCATTTTGGGTAGATTCTCTTTCGTTTTTTTTTATGATTATTTCCTAATTTGTTTAGAATTCTTCTACAATACAATTTTAGGGTTTTATGGTTAGCTCTCTTCTATTTAAACATGTTTACATTCGATTGTTAAGGAGATTATTCCATATTTTGATAAAAATTATTGAGTTTTACTCTGTTTCTTCATGGATTCGAGATGTTCCCTCGTGGATTTGAGGAAGATCAATTAAGGAGTCCCGATATATCCGTAGATTCAAATTAGTTATCCATGGGAGAGATGGTTATCAATCTCACGTTCCGTCTACACATGCACCACGAAAAATAAAACTGACCCTTTCATGGATCATCTAGGTCATCTCCACGAGCAAAGATAATCATATATATGATGAAGAGTGACACAACCATCATGCATAACAACAAGAAGTCACCGCATTCAAAAACCTTGCCATCCTGAATACATCCTTCTAGCTAATGACGTGATTTATAGGAACATATATATATATATATATATATATATATATATATATATATATATATATATATATATATATAGAGAGAGAGAGAGAGAGAGAGAGAGAGAGAGAGAGAGAGAGAGAGAGAGAGAGAGAGAGAGAGATTGAAGTCTCCATATAACGTATGACCTTTTCTGCGCAACCCCTTTTGTTCTTGCCATGTGTAATATGCATTGGACATCCAAGCCATGCAAAAGTGGGCCTGCCATGACAAATCTTGTCTCGGCAATTTCTCAGCTTAGAAATTTCCCAGGGACGATTTTTTTTCTTTTTTCTCAGCTTAAAAAAATAACGGCTGCATCCGCACTACACATGTTGGTTCCGAGAAAGCGTGACGTTGCCAAATAATGGGGAGTAGATCGGGTGTAACTCTAGTAACACTGCAATGGGCCGCTGAATGTTTCCCTAACAGCTGGGCCCACCTTAATGTCTTTGTTGTATCTCATTGCCTTCCATTAGTTTTTACAAATTATTTTAGTGCATATTGTTAAAAATGAAGTAAATCCAAATCTCAAGTGTACCAGAACACAGTAAACAGTGGACATTGAACGTCTACCATTAAAAACTTCCAAGGGCATACTTCTTTTTACTTTGAGAACAACTTTTTTTTTCAATCAAAAGGCATATATAGTTGCAGCGTACTCCACCTAAGGAAAAAAAAAAAACCGGTGGGGTACACCTATCATATCCCCTAAGGCGCACCTACCAAACTACCCAATGGTCCAATGGAGGGGAAGATTTCCATGGGTGGTGAGGGGAAGATCACCAATGGTCCAATGGAAAGAAAAAAACATGTCAGCTTGGGATTCACTACCCAACCGAGCTAGCTCGTCTGCTACTCCGTTTGCTTCCTTATGAATGTGAACGATAGATATCTGAGCTCCTCTTTTGAGGGCTGCCACTCGGGCCCATCAATATCCAACCGAGCGAATTCTTATAGTCTTATAGCGATTCGCTAGAAATGGAATTGAACGGCTGACATAGCCTGTCTGAATGACTGAGATTTAACTAATGAATGGGTCAGATCTATCAGATCTAGAGCACACGGATCGCAGCAGGTTCTGTTTTCCCAAAACAGAAAGATTATCGGTTCTAACTGATTTCGCGCGCAATCCTCTCTCTCCGATTTCCCGTTAAAGACGATTCCGTTCGAGCTAAGAGGGTTGAGATTTCTCCGGAATAGACCGTTGAGATGCTTAGAGAGGCGCACACGGATCGCCAACTTACCATGAAGAAACGGTATTTATTTCCAAAAATCGTCGCACACAGCTCCTATTCTCTCCGTGAATTGTGCTCATTCATAAGACCTTTTCAGTGCGAAACCAACATATCCTCTTCATATTTTCGTAATCTACAAGATGAACGGATTCGATCATCTATACGGATGATCATGGTGGGCCACTGATCAAACGAACGGAAACAGTCCGTTCGAGCTGAGCGTGGCGGGAAAAACGAAAAAGTAATAAGAAGATTTTCTTCTTCGGGAAATCTCGGTCAAAGCTGAGTTGACCAGAACTTAAAGTTCAGTGCACAGAGGTGCACACTTTCTTCTGTATACATCCGATTGAATGTGGAGTCCACTGTGGTGTTTTCGATATATCGGATCCAACCATCTGTATTTCCAAGCCTTGTCAGAACATGAGTTCAAAGATGAGTCAGATCCAAAGATTAGGTGGGCCAAAACGCATGATTTCGTGCTCAATTATTGATTTCAACGAATCCGACGGTCAGTTTGCTTTCGAATCTGATCATTAGCACTTTTAAAAGTTCTGAAGTGTATTTATATAAAAATTAAGTGGCCGTTTAAATATTAATTAGCTAAACTACATGGTTTATTAGTGGATTGCCTAGATGAAAATCAATAATTGATTTTTGTGGCCAGGTGGTTGATAAAGCCAACCAATGGTTGAATTGTTTTAAATTGTAGGAATTCTTGAATTTTTCAACCAAAAGGTTCAATTTGTAAGATTGCGTCATCAACAGTTATGATGTGAATTGCTTAGACGGTGGATATCTTGTGATTTAAGACTCAAGATTGACAAAGCATGGTTCAATTTCAGGATGATATGATGGTCCATTCTCAAAATCAACAGTTGAAATGGACAAATTATGAATTATTAAATAGTGGTGAATAACGTATGTGTACCTTTCCACTAATATGCAAACTTAGATTATCACTGTAAAACCCAAGAACTGAAATATACAGGGTTTTACAATTACTTGAGGTTGCCATGTTGGGTTGGCAAAGTTTTGTTAGGCCATCATGGTATATGTGTTATATCCACACCGTGCATTCATTTTTCCCTGTCAAATAGGCAGTTCCATATCAGTAGATCAGTAGATCGTATTGTGGCCATTGATTCTGTTGGTGTGGGCCACTTGAACGTTGGCCATTGTAACTGTATGGGTTTTATCCACACTGTCCATCCATTTCGTCCTAGCATTTTATGCCACATAACCAAAATTTAGGAAGATCCAAAGCTCAAGTGGACCGCACCACAGGAAGCAGCAGTGACAATGTTGCTTACCGTCGAAACTTTCATAGGACCCATGGTGATGTTTACTTGCCACCCAACTTGTTCATGAAGTTATGTAGACCTAGATGAAGCAAAAACAGAAATATCAGCTCGATCCAGAACTTCCACGGCCCCTAAGAAGCTTTCAACGGTATGAGTTTAATCCCCATTGTATGTTCCACCTGTGTCTTGTATCTACCTTGTTTTTTGGGCCATTTTGATATGTTGTTCAGGATATCCAATCACTACAAGAAAAATGACCTTTACCTAGGAAATATTTATCGAGGAAATGATTTTCCTGGGTAATAACACACTTTTACCGGCGAAAGTAAAATTTCCTAGGTAAAAATTGCTCCACTTTTTACCAAGGGAAATTTTCCTTGGTAAAAGTGACAAATATCGACGAAATTTGTGGGTAAATAGAGGATTATTTCGTGGCTAACAATATAAAGCTTTTTAAAATTTTACTTGATTTTACCAAGGAAAAAATTCCTAGGTAAAAGCTCACAATCACCCAGGAAATTAGTATTTTGTTGGCAATTTACACTTTTACCGATGAAATTTTTCCTAGGTAAAAGGTCCCCTTTGCCAAGGAAAACGTTCCTTGGTAAAAGTCATAGTTACCAACAAAAATACTTCCCACTTAATTGTAGGCTTATACCTAGGAACTGTTTTCTTGGGTAAAATATTATAAGAAATTTTCTATTTATAACAAATCATCAAGGTAGGCCCCACGATAGGGATAACACCTAATTACTCCCTTAAGGTGCAGCACATCATAAGAAATAATGGTAATTTATTGCTCACTATTAAATCTCAAGTGGACCATACCACTGCAAACAATGTTAATTGACTGCCCACCATTAAAATTTCCAAAGAGCCCATCATAAGGTTTTGGTAATGTTTATTTGCAATTCAAGCTCTTGATAATGTCAAGAAGGTCTGGATGAAGGGAAAAGTTAAAGATTAGGTTGATCTAAAACTTTTTTGGCCCGCCAAATGCTTTTAATGTTTATTCATTACTCTTCCTATTGGTATGGTCTACCTGAGATTTGGATCTTCTTATAATTTTGGATTGCGTCTTAATTTTAAACGTAACAACAGATGGACGGCATGGATATACAAAAAATACATCAAGGTAGGCCCCACACGGTAGAGTAACACCCACTAAGGTGTTACCTAGCATAACACCTAATTCGCTCCCCTGTAGATCCGCCTCATTTTTTGAATCAAGCTTAAAATGACTTTTAATAAATTAATGGAGGACATGGATGAAACAAATACATCTTGACTATCATTGATTTTGGTGTGGTACACTTGAGTATTCGATGTGCCTCATTTTTGGGATCATGCGCTAAAAGGATCTTTAAAAATGGATGGACGGAGTGGATAAACAAAATACATCACGGTGGGCCCCAAGAGCCCCTATTAGATAGGCCGTCCGTCTCCAAGGTGCTAAACCGCGCCCGAAAAAATCCCACGAGCCCAAATCCCGCCTCTCTCTCTCTCTCTCTCTCTCTCTCTCTCTTCCCCCAAATCCCCTTTCGCCCAACCCTAATCCCTCTGCCACTCTCTCCATCTCTTCCACCGTCCCTCATCCCTTCCCTCCCATCTCTCCCGCCGTCACTCGATTCCTTAGCGCACTTCCTGATGCAATACTCGTTCTTGGTGAGCTCTCTCTCTCTCTCTCTCTCTCTCTCTCTCTCTCTCTCTCTCTCTCTCTCTCCCCCCTTCATCTCTCCCTCTTTCTCCTTAGATATCTCTTGTGGAGACTTCTACAGAGCTTGCAATGTTATGTGGCATCCCTGCCCGGATCGATCACACCTCTGGCCAATCTTCCCACCATGTCAGATAAATCATCCGCAATGCTGCCTCTGATTTTTTGTGGTGTGCCAGTCAAATCTGGCCTTCCACGCATTTAATCGCCTAAAATGAGATGGATTCATTTTAGGTGTCAATCACTAATAATGGTGGGATTTTTTTTTTCCTAATTTTTTTGGATTTGTTGATTGTATATGGAGAGTAATTGGGGAAATATTGTTGTATTTTCTGATCTTCCCCATGATGCTTGGAGGGGAGAATGGATGGGTTGGATGGATTTGGGATGGAGGCCGTTGGTGGGGATGTGGATTCCTTGGAGTTAGATGGAAGGAAGGGTGGGTTTGATGGTGGTGATTAGGTTGTTGGTGATGTAGAGGGGTTGATGCCTCTTGTGGATGGTGTGGATGGCATAGATGTGGTTTTGGGGAGGTCCGATCGGGCCCACCCAATCTGATGGAGATGATATCTGGAATTTCATCTCCTAACTGTTTGGTGTTTGTGGATGTTGTGAGATAAATGTAATCTAATCTTCAATCAATTACTTTTGATGCTCTATTGTTAAAATTACAGCCTCTTATCCTTTCCATTGCTATTTCAAAATTTTGGGTTGTATGTCATGTTGGACTTCTACCATTATATATGTGACGCACACACGTGTGTGTGTATATATATATATATATATATATATATATATATATATGTGTGTGTGTGTGTGTGTGTGTGTGTGTGTGTGTGGAGGATATTTGATTTTACGGTAATTCAACATTTGGGGCTGATTTGGGTGAGATGATTTGTTGTCAGCAATGTTGCCCATTTCCATCCCCAGCTTATCAGTGTGGAATGCCAGCTGTTGCAGAGGTTGATCAGCCATGCCTCACCATCCTCACTAGGATGGTTGGTTGTTTTATTTCTTGGCCTAGTTGTCTTGGGCCCCTTCATTGGCTGTGTTTTGAAATCTCAGGTAAATAGTATATCAGAGCAGTCTTGGTGAGCTTTTCATTTTTCCTATTGCTTGACATGTGCAAATGGTTTAGGCATAGCATGAAAAAGTGTTAGCACTATTAGTTGCTTTCCAAGAATAGTGGATTCTCAATTCTTAAGGTGTGCTTTTCCCACTTTACATTGTCCCCAGTGAGTATGTGGATTCCACTGCTTCTTGTACAATAAATCCCTCTCATATTCGTCACATTTCTTGTTGATCTACTTCATTAGCTTTTGATATTACAGTGTATTTTTTTGGTTTTATGTTTTAGCTTCAAGAAAAATAGATTTTTTAATTGTTTTTGTTTAAAGGTCTGAATTTAATCCCCAGTTTTAATGGCAGGCATTTAATCCCCAAAATTTCTTGTAGTGTAGCTTACTTGAGTCTTAAATCTGCACACTTATGCTCCTAGGTGTTGACAGTAGCAAACATTTTGAACCATTTTTTTTTTTTTTTTTTGCCACTTTCACTGCTGAATTTGCTCCCACTTCTTACCATACTTCATGCCACATAGAATGGTCCATGGATTTTAAGTGTTGGGCATAGTTAGTTCAAATTAAGCCGTCCAACTTGCTGAACACCATATATAGGTCATCACCCAAAATCAGATTTGTTGAACTATCTGAAACTCTGATTCATGGATACTTGGTTGCCTAATTCATATTGTGGGCTCTTTTCACTTCATTATCTAGTAAATGTCAATCAGTTAATTAGTTAAGTGATCAGAACAATAAGGTTTCCTATTTTAATTTATCTATTAATCAGTCAATAAGTATCCAATAGAAACTTGTTTCAACTGTACTTCCAAATGTAGTTTGGATGTTTCCAACTAAGAATATTAGTCACCATTTAAAAATATTAGTCACCATTCTATTTTGTAATGATTGTTTTGAGTTTTGGATTTCTGTCATTTTTCTGTTGAAGATTTTTCTGGGCATGGCTTCATCAAAGGAAGAAGCAGAGGAATGTTTACCGCCGCCCCCTCTAACCATCCCTCCAAACACAGTACGTTACATACTTCCTGTTGTTTATGGTAGTCTATGCTCTTTTCTTTCTTAATAAGTAGTTTAGAAGGGAAGAAAGCACTGTGTTTTGGTTTGACATCATGCCCCGAGTCTCTACAGTGAAGTCCCATGGCAATTAAGAAACTTTTCAGCTTGAGAGGTGCAAAGTTGCTGAACTTTGTTTACCCTGTGTTTATATTATTTAGTCTGGTTGGTAGCTGGTGGTGCAGATATTTGGGTTGTCACTTTGAGGCTGCAGGTTGCTACAGCTTTGGTTGCTGTGTTGAATGCTTGCCATATTTTGTGTGGCTATGGAAGTTTATTTTTCAGCTTCTTATTGTTGTTGAAGATATCCTGCAGCTCCTGTCAAGGCTCTTCCTGTGGCATTTTTAGGCTGGCAAGCTCTCAGTTTTGCTGTCCGTAGGCTTTCCAGTCTCCCCATTTTGCTAGAATTGGTCTTCTCAATTTATATCTAATCTCATATAATCATGGAAGGCTTTGGATTCCCAATTTATATTTTATCATGTAACAAAATGGTTTGGATTCCCAAGAATCTTGCAAGATGCCAATGAGCAAAACCTGAAATGATATCACCTTTGAATGCCTCCAAAAGGAAGCCCAATGTAATGAATTTACATAAAAGCGGCCATCAAACTCTATACACAACTAAGTGAATGAATGGATAATTCCAATCGATGAAATACTCATTTGAATCAGTCAACTCTTCCAGGTTAACTTAGTTTGGGCCTGGGTCTGAGTTTTGTTCTTTGTTTGTGTATAAACAATTCATGAAATATATGTTGACTCTTAATTTCAAAAATTGGTAAGGTTATAGTTGGACGATACTGTCGGCGAAGACTTTGCCACATTGTTGTACATTTTTCATCATGTTGGCTTATCTTGATTGCCCATGCATAACCTAGCATAGACAATTGGTAATTGCCATTTAATACATGGATGGTTCAATAATCTGTCTGGATTATCCATCAATTGCAACTCATCTTGAATTGTCTTAGAAATTAATATGTGACTCTAATAAGACCATTCCTCATCTTCATATCGAGGGAATTTTGTCCATTGAACGTGGATTGTTACTTGCAGCAGACAATCTAAATATTTTCTATAGAGGAAGGTCATTAGCCGCTAAATCTGCTAGGTTCATTCTGGACTTGCTTAAGAATGCAAAGAGCAATGCCGATATATGTTTGTTTTACTATAGATGAGTTGCTTGTGTACCATCTGCCACCTCCTTTCTCTAACTACATGCATAATGTTGTCATCTCAGGTGAAAGGTTTGGATGTAGACACTCTGTTTGTATCTCATATCCAAGAAATCAAGCCTAGAAGTAGAGGCGCCACGCATACCGTGCCCATGGAAGAATCAACTGTAAGTTTTTTCTTTTATATCACCATATTAGTTCTTTCGCCATCTGGTAAGCATCGTTCAAATATTGGCCGATATTTATTAATTTTTAAAAATCGACGGTCAAATATGTATTTGGTTTTCTTTGATCTAGTACCCTTAGCTATACTAATGTTTTTTAATTTGCTTGTAAACATTCTCTTACCAATGAACTAGCTTAAAAGTGATTGCAAAGGCCTTCTTATCTATATTCAGGCATGTACTTGTGTACTCGTGCAAGTTTTTTAGTAGATCATTTGAAATTTTTCATGGTTTTGGGATTTTGACTTGGTTTTTCACTTGAAGGACTAGAGGAAGCCTGATCGAATATCTTCTATGCATTCATGGACCGACTTATGTTCTGCGCATCTTTGCACCTGAAATTCAAATGAAAATGAAATAGTACCTTAGAAATAATTCTAAAATTGTATACGTAGCATAAAATTGAGTAAAGATCACGTAGGCATGAATGAATGGAGCATGCTTACATGGTCTAAATCTTTGACTCAAGTTGTATTTAGTTTCATTATGTGATTTGAAAAAGAAAAATGAACACCTAAATGCATATTTTGTTTATAAGTTACTAATTGCTAATATTGTATTTTGTTTTATTTTGCAGATTGTTTGTTGGTGATAGTGGGGATTGTTCGTGTTGATTGATTTTTTTTTTTTTTTTTTTTTTTTGTGTATTGGTTTTATGTACCGGTGGGATTGATATTTCGATTTTATTCAAAACATTATTTCAGTTGAATGGTCATTTTGATTGGTATACGATTGAATGTTTTATTGGGTGATTGGGATATTGAATATTGAAAGCTTTCAGGTGGTAGGGATATTGAATGTTCCAAAGAAAATATTCAGCATTGCCACTACCTTTTCCAAGGAAATATTTCCTCGGTCACTATCTTTTTCCAAGGAAAGTTCTCGGGTCATAGCTTTTTTCCAAGGAACGTTTTCCTGAGTACTAGTCGCATAATTACCAACGAATTAAACAATAGCCACGTAAGTGTTGACTTTTCCCAACGAAATTCTTTGTTGGAAAAGGTCAAATATTTACCGACAAAAAACAAATTTTGTTGATAATTACTTTTCCCCGGGGTGATATTTCGACAAAAACCGCGATGAACATTTTCGTTGGTAATAACGTTTACCCGGGAAATTATAACATTTACCCAGGAAAAATTTCCTCGGTAAAAGTCATATTTCTTGTAGTGAATCCATCCATCATGTGTATCACCATATTTTCATGTTGGAATATTGAAAAAAAAAAAAAAACATAAAAAACAACCCAAAACCTATGTGGGCCACACTATAGTAGACATTTGAGATGGAGACGCCCACCATTAAAACCTTTCAGATTGTGTCTGAGGCTCACATGCCTTGTAGATGCGATCAAATGCACTAGAAGATGCAACAAACCGAGATAAATGGGCACACAAAAAATCATGCCATCCTAAAACTTAGATGAGCCACACCATATGATTTTAGAAACAATTTTACATGGTGTGGACCACCATAACTTGGATCTGGTTTTGAGAGAAAATGAGAGCATGAGAGAGCCATGTGATGAAACGGTTCGGCTGGCATGTACAAGTCACAGTGACTCTCACACACTGCACATCTAGAGACTACAATACATTGCATGGCCCACATATTAGCATAGTATGCACATGATATAGATTGTGTGATGACGGAAGCGGATTGGGTGAGACCTCGGATCCACCGAGGTGGGTGGGACCCGTTTCTGTGGGGCTCACAGTGATGTATGTGTCTTAAATCCACACTGTTCAACCATTTTGAAAGCTCATTTTAAGGTATAATCCCAAAATGAAGTTGACTCAAATCTTAGGCGGACCGCACCACAGAAACAGTTGTGATTGAATCTCTACCATTAAAAACTTCATAGATTCCACTGGAATGTTTATTTGCCATCCAACCTGTTGATAAGTCACAAACACCTAGATGAAGAGACTACATAAATATCATCTTGATCCAAAGCTTTGGTGGCCCACAGGAAGTTTTTAATGGTCAATCACCACTGTTTCCTATACTATGGCCCATCTGTGATTTGGAACTGCTTCATGCCCAAAAATGAACTTTCAATACGGATGAACGGTGTGGATGTAGTCACATACATCACAGTGGCCCCACAGTCAAGGTCCCACCCACCTCGGTGGATACGGGTCTCACCTAATCCTTTCCCACTCAACTAGCCTATTCCCGATGACCACACATGGCGCAATCAAAATACCATCCGCCATGGATCAGGTTGGTGGCTACATGTCGCATATCACAATCTGCATTATTATACACGACTTTTCAATCTTGGCATATGCAACAAATCATGGTGGGAAGATGGGACGTGGATTGCGCTTGCCACCGCAAACGAAA